>JAXCGZ010023252.1:0-27500 GCA_037179515.1 Halocaridina rubra
CTCATCGGGACAGATGGTACTACTGTGACAGAGTTAAAGAACTCAATCACCGGCCCAACGTCATTCGGAAAATGCACAGGAAACATCGCACTGAAGACTCCTACCGCACTCTCCAGGCAGTCAAAGAACATGTCCATGAAGAGACTCGCAACATCAAGAGGAAAAAATGGCTAGAGTGGTGTTCCACCCTAGATGCTCACACCTCTGAGGGCCACATGTGGAGGAGCATCAACTCCTTTGCTAAAGGAAAACCTCCTAAAATCACCCCCCACAGGGATCCTAGCAGGGCAGCAGAAGAACTCGCCATCAAATTCGCGGATAGAGCAAGCTCCAACCAGCTCCCCATCACCACCAGAGCAACACTTCAGGACCTCACCACTGCAAGATGGGAAGAAATAGAAGAGGCCATCAACACTGAAGACGAAACAGATGCTCCATTCTCCCTGACTGAGCTACTAAGAGTAAGCAAAAGCTCTAAGAACACAGCCCCAGGTGCCGATAGAATCACATACACAATGATTCAAAAAATGGGGCCCCAAGGGGAGCTTGCTCTACTCTCTCTGATCAATTCGACATACACACGAAGAATCAGACCAGCCTCATGGAACAGAGCAGACATTCAGCCCATCCCAAAACCACAGGACCCTGACAACCCTCGCCCCATCTCCCTCCTAAGCTGCCTGAGCAAGATGGCAGAAAAGATGGTACTAAACAGAATCCGTTGGAAATGCCCACCCTTCCCAGAAAACATGTTTGCCTACCAGCCTGGCTTAGGCACCTCAGAATGCATAGCCTCCATGCTATCATTTATCAACAACTGCCGTGGTTACATCGTTTTTCTAGACCTAGAGAAGGCCTTTGAACTAGCCAATGTGCCGGCAATACTCTGCTCTCGTATCCAAGCAGATCAAAGGTAACCTTCTCTCGTGGATCAAATAGTCTACAAAATCGTAGTGCACGAGTCAAAGTAGATGGGCACTACTCCACCTACAAAAACCACGAAAATGGGACCCCCCAAGGTGGAATCCTTAGCCCCTTCCTATTTAATTGTCTCATGGAAAAACTCATGGACATCGCACTACCACATGGAGCCAAACTCTTCAACTATGCGGACGACTTTGCCCTTGTCACAATAGGACACAGAAACTCTAACAAGACACAGCGCTGCCTCACCAAGATTCACCAAGCCTCCATCTCCCTTGGAGTTAGAATCAATGCCCGCAAAACCAAAGCCCTTCCCATCCACCAGTGGAGACCAGACACTAATCTGGTCATAGGTAATGAGCCTGTGGACTGGGTTACCAAACACCAATACCTGGGTGTAATCATCGACCAAAGACTAACCTTTGGACCAGAAATTCAACACTTGCACGACAGGTGCAGCCAGCGACAAGCGGTCCTTCATCGGATGTCGGGGCTCTACGATGGTGCATCATTTAATGTCCTCAGAACCTTCTATGTACAAGCCATACGCAGCCTCATAGACTATGCTTGTCCCACACTCTGGCTACTAACAGACCAACAGTGGGACAAGATAGAAGTAATTCAAAACAACGCCACACGTACCATGCTAGGAGCCCCCATGTGGACCAAGAGAGAAAACATCCAGATGGAATCGGGACTCATCCCACTCAAACTCAGAGCTCAGCAAAGACTGACCCTCTTTGTGGCCAAAACCACCACTGCCCAACATAAATGCCTAGCTGGCACAAATCTCCATCTAGCCCTCAATCGCCACCCCAACCACCATCCTAGAACCTGGGCAGCCAAGGTCTGCGCTAGCCTGCAAGCACTGCCAGTCAGGGAGAGCATCCTAGCCAAGATACAAGACACACCGCTTCCTGAATACAGATGCCCACCCCCATGGAATGACCAACCACTCGACATAAAGATCAAGCTCCCTGACCACCCCAAAAGCTTGGTAAACCCGCTTGTCCTTAAAAACATATATAAGGACAAAATTCAGAGCTGGAGCAGGCCAAACTCTCAAGTCTACTACACTGACGGTTCAGTAAATCAAGAAACTGGAGCCTCAGCCACCGCCTTCACCACTGAAAACCACGTCCTATCCTGGAGACTGTCAAACTCCTGCTCATCGCTCCAGACTGAGCCTGTTGCCATAGCCAACACCCTCGACTTCTTCATCCAGCAAGGAGCTGACCATGCCCTAATTCTCTCTGACTCCAAAGGTGCCTTACAGGCCATCAAGAAGCCACACCTTAGAGACAATGTACACATCATCACCACCATCCTCAGCCACTACCACAGGACAACCAGCCTTGGAAAAGCCATCACTCTTGCCTGGATTCCCAGCCACGTCCGCATCAAGGGAAATGAGGAAGCCGATCAAGCCGCCAAACAAGCCACTCTCAGAGCAGAAATCCAGATATCTGTCTCCTGGGATGCAACAGATAAAAAATAAAGCCACCAAGTCACTCCTTAACACCTTAATAACTAAACACAACCTGTGCACAGACAATGGCTCCCCCTCCACCTGGTGGTACAAAGCTACCACTGATCTTCAGCGTATCACCCTGCCTAAGAGCCTTCTACGAAGCACTGAGCTCAATGTGTACCGTCTGAGACTCGGGTACGAGTGCACCTGGCAAATCGTGGAGGATATCATCAGGGAATGCACCTTTTGCCAGGTAGCCTCACCACATCCACTGTTACATTACTTCCTGGAATGTGATTCTTTTTCAGAAATACAACGAAAAACTGGTGCCCTCGCAACATCTAGCAAAGACCCAAATGCCCTTCATGTTGCTAGCTCCATCATCAGACTAGCAACAAATAACCACATGAACAATCTACTAAATATTATCAGACAATACCCTCCACCAAGATAACCATGCAATAACTCTCTCTCACCCCAAAACAGGAATTCATTTAAATTGTTTGATGTAAACTAATAATTCACAACTGAATACTTATTCTCTCCGTTATCTTTACAGTTTTGCACAATCTCACCTGCGGGCCAATTAGGAAAGTCCGATCACCAACAATAACAAGATTTCACCCCACCTCCTCACCAACAGGAAAGCCCATTTGCCCGCAAGAGCGAATACCACGTGCACTCCAAAAAAAATCTCACCCCACCTGTGGGCTACAAGTGGAAGGTCCGCTCACCCTCAAGGGTGAACATCCAAGAAGATTACAGAACATCATATTTTGGTGCTCAACATAACTCTGAGAACATATAAACCCTTTGTCGTTAACAAGCCATCTGTAACTCCAAAATTCTATAGTGCTAAAGTTTTGTTTCGTTTCGTTCCAGTTTTACGTCACAGAATCCCTTTTCAACCAAGGGCTAGTGTCGCATGACTGAAGTCTTGCTGAAGTCACATGAAAGCCTGCTGAAGCCAGGATCTGAAACTGTAACAAATCTGGAGGAGTAACAGTTGAGGGCACAGATGTTTCATTACATGCCCTCACTTTTATTGGGTTTTGGGTCCAGACCATGATTCCCCTTGGCGCCACCAAGGTTTATGGTTAGACACCTGGAACTAATTTCCGGCGCCCTGCACCCCAGGTCCTCGAAAGCACCACAAAAGGTTGTAAACATTTGACCCATATTTGTATGTACACGCCCTGGAGAGAGAGAGGCCCCAATAGCTGCAGGTGATTTAGAACTTCTTCTGTTCAAGACGCCTGTTGAAACAGCCCCTTCCCAAATAGGAGGGACTCCTCTTTGAACCTGAAGTCTATTGGCAGAACTGGATTACACGGCACGCCCTGCCCGTGGGGTATTTCAAGAATCCCCATGGCAGACAGAGTCAGTCAGAATTTTCCCAGGGGCACGAACAGATCATAGATTTTGATAGTCATAGGGTGGGGGCATTGAGGCGTCGAATATGTTGTACTCTAAAATAAAGTAAAATTAAAGGAACCACCACTTGTCCATTCTTGCCTTGCACCCTTCTGGTATTAATAGTAATGTAAGTGATTAAAGTCCTTACGACATCTGGTGTCAGCGCGGTACGATCCCACGTCGGGACACGTACGAAGAGACTCTCATATCAGAAGAAACCCGTGCGAAGAAAAGAAAATAAGAATGGCAAATGCAGAGATCCAATATCTCCCAGTACAGGAAATGAGCGACGAGGACAAACACCGGAGAATTCTTGAATTGGAGGAGCACGTGCGGCGCCTACAAACTCCTGCTGACGCCTCTCCGTCGAGAAGGAACTTGGTCAATGCCGACAGAGAAACCGACGCCTCAAACATCGACGAACAACCTGCCGCTCCGAGCCCCGTGGTGACACAGGGAACGCAGCAGGCCATGCCCCCACCCCTTGCCCTGGTTGTAAAGGTGACTCGAATCAAAGATCCACCTTTATACTTGAACGGCGCAAATGTAAAAAGCCTAGAATGTCCGTCCATAATTCCCACGGCCGAGACCATATGCAGAGACGAGTGGTCAAAGATAAAACATTTGGAAACCTTTAAGGAACTATTCCTAAGATATTTCATAGCGAGTCGAAGTGTGACCGGGGCCTTGAGTGAAAAAGCCCCTTGCCAAAAGTACATGTCGCCGGAGCCAGCCAAGAAGATGGTGATTCGTCGATTCCACGCGAGAGATGGAGAAGTTGGGGGAACCCCCTGCACCCAGAAGGAAGAAGAACCCCCTCCTCCATTGCCTTCTGCCATGATGTTCTTCAGGACCACCTCCTCAAAATAGATAAATACTTGTGATCTGTATCCAGTGAGTAATGGGACAATTAGTAAAAGAAATGGAGGTCGGCGGGCGCCGCCATTTTATCTTGTAGTTATGCTTTGACTCCGCCAACCCGCCTATGAGGGGTGTGGCTCCTAAATAAGTTAATAAAAGTAGAATTTCTGTACCCATTTCTAACATGAATAATTTGTACTAATAGCTATAAGCAATAATAAACTCCATTTTTGTTATAATTTGAATAATATAAAGAAGTTGCATTTGATGGATGTTCCATTTATTTGTATTGTTGCCTAAGTTAATTATTAAACAGGCGAATGTATTGATTTTAATTGGAAAAATATAATGTACGTGAAATCATTATTATATTAATTCCCTAAAGTGAAGACTAACCGAGTCTACAAATAGAATATAAGTAGTAGAATTTTTATATACTCCAAAATGCACGTAAGAATTATAGTGAGAAATATACTTAAATCGGTTTTTAAGGTTTTTCTTTTATCGCGCGTGATTTCGAAGAAAGGAATGCCGAAATGACCAATCGATCTTCCAACCTCGTTTTTATAAAGATATAGTAATTGTACTGATCTTTGATATCTAAAGTACGTGTAAAGTCATTTTTTTATATTAATCTCTTAAAGTGTAAGAAATCGAGTGAGAAAAAAATTTAACAGAGATGACAGATCGTTCTTTTAATGTTATTATGATGAAGAAATTGATATTACGATACGTGTGTGGCATTTCATTTTGAAGAATAATAAATTTTGTGATATTATTTAGAGATGAGTTTTTTTATTTCGCACTACGCAGGCGAAATAACAGCAAACTCGAGTGAATTTGTGCTGTCCTGGAATAGGTGGGTGTTTCAGTGTCACCCTAACATAGCTTCAAGGGAGTAGAATGTTTGTTTGTTTGTTTGTTAGAATGGGACTTAGGACTGGTGAGGCAGTCATGTGACCACGCGGCCCAACCAAAATTTCACCTCTACACTCCTTCAGAGTGGTAGGGGAAAGGATGGGGAATTTTACATAGACAGAGAGGAATGCAAGTTTGAATGTGAGCGAATGTGAAAGAGAATGAGTATGAATGACTGGGGGTATAATGGGGGGGTTGATCTAGGGGGTGAAATCGTGGGAAGCACCGTTAGGAAGCATGATTGGGGAGTCTGCGAGGGTAGTTCCCCTGCTCTGCCGGGTCTTTGCGCAGGTCATATCAGCGTAGTTTTAATGGGAGGTGTGTAGCCATTGCAATAGCTATTGAGGGATATTTTTGAGAAAATGATTTTCCACCTGCCCAGATATGGTTGAGATGCCAAGTTTCTTTTATTTTTGTTTTGTCCCCTACTCCACCAATGAGATTATTATTCAATTTCCGAGAATTCCAAGGTAGATATTACGCGATAAAAGACGTGAATCTATGAATCATTCTTTATTTTTTTTGCTAGCTGCAGTATATACATTATTTGTCCGAAGGGATATGTTGGATATATAAAATAAAACTTTGAAGGTTTTAGCTATGATAATGTTTATCAAAATTATTTCAGCTTGGTCATAAAGAAGGAGTGTGAGCTGACACGAAATGACAACAAGAATGTTACACAGCCGTTTCCCGTATTTGAGAGAGCAGCAGTTGATCCAGAAGCCAGAGGAACAGGGGAGAAAACAGCACCCACATGCTCACTCCCTGTAAAAGCTAGTCAGCCGCAGCCCTGAAGGCAAACCTCGGGCAGTATAAGAGCAAAAAAAATAAAGTAATTAAAGGGGGGGTAATAATAAAAGTACCCAACCGTGCGTAAATATGAGCAAACAGACAGAACAGTAATATGTCGAACTTCCCCCTGCTTCGGAGGTAATTCTGTTGTATAGTAATTCAAATAAGTCAAATTCGAGATAGTAGAAGAATATATATATTTTCTGTTTAAAATGTTCCTGTACAACTCCTTACGAGATTATGAAACTTAAGCAAAATGCATTCTTTAATGTTGCAAATGAAATATGATTTTTGTTGTTATTATTGCATACACACAGACAGACTTTTTATATTTTTTCAGATACCCGTTTTTGTTATATAGTTTTTTGGTGTGAAGAAAAATCGTTAATACCTTTATCCCTTTGATCTATATATTATAATTAAAGAGTTTGTAAATGATTATCTAGAGATAATTATTGTTAATCACTATCATTGTCATGAATTTATAATTACAATTGAGCTAATTAAGAAAACTGAGATTACCAGAATTTATATGTTGAGTTCTAAATTTAAAAGTAATGATACTTAGTCCTTTTAAGACGATTGTTAAGAAAGAGATAATTGCAATTTTGATGATAGTAGTAGAAATATTGTCACATATGATGGTAATATTTTGCTTTAATTTTATCAGAGATATGTTGCCTTATAGAGAGTGTGCTTCGACTCAACCCTCTGATTTATAGCAAGGAAGAGACTGTCACAATAGATAAGGATGTGTATGCTATTTCAGTAAAGTCCTTTGCAATATTAAACAGAAAGGAATGGATTTATGCTTCGAGGTTTCTGCAGTTGTACACTAAGTTCTTTTGTTTTTTTTTGTTAAATTGAGGAATAAAAATAGCCCTCTGACAATAAACGTAAAATTCGACCAATAGTCATTGCTCACGTTTGTTCACTTTCATTTGTTTATTTATTTTTTTTGTTATGTAGAGATAATCCGCGATAATTTTTAGCAGGTAAAGGAAGGAAGCCCGTCTCACCTCACCATGCAGGTGGAAACTGCGAAGTATTTCAGGGTCACCCAGTCAACCCTTTTTTCTCCACCCATCCCATCTCTCTCTCTCTCTCTCCTCTCTCTCTCTCTCTCTCTCTCTCTCTCCTCTCTCTCTCTCTCTCTCTCTCTCTCTCTCTCTCTCTACTCTGAGACTGACATGCGCTCCTTCCGATGCTAAGAAAACGTTGCAGTCATTGACTCTTTTTTTTTTTTTCAGCGAAGCTAGGCGATAATTGTGCCTACATTTTATTTCAGTTGATAAATTTTTGCATGCTGCTATTGTATAAAATACTGATAAGACATCGGTAGTACCGACTTTTGCATAAATATTTTTGCCACATATCGCAACTGTTTAGAGAATAGATAAAACTCCGATTGACATATTGCGGATCCCGAAAGTTACCGCTTGGCTATATATATATATATATATATATATATATATATATATATATATATATATATATATATATATATATATATATATATATATATATATATATATATATTATGACAGCAGGAATTCGAATAGTAAGAAAGACTGTGTTAGAATGAGCATTACTATGAAATATAAGTATAGAACTCTGTTCTTACTTCTGAATGCCAGTCTCAATTGTATATATATTGCTATTCCTGACTTAGTATTTTTATTTCATTTTTATTATTCTTATTCTGATCATGATTATTAGTAATGTTATTATTATGTAGACTGTTATTGTTGCTATATCTCAATGGCCTTTTGCTAATTAATATTTTCGCAATGCAGTCAGCAGTAACCTGATGATCTGTATCTTTTATCTGAATTCATGCTTGATATTATTGTAGTCACTGCTAATAAGAATATTTCTTTAGTGGCTTTTCTCAGCATTTAATAATTGTTCCTTTTGATGTCTATAGTAAAGTATTATTATGTATCAGTTACCCAGCTAAGTCCTAAGTACCTGCGAATCCTAATCTAATGGTGTAGACACATACCTTCCATTACCACCCTATTTCCAGGCAGCCCCACCTGCAAGTTCTAAAAGTCTTTAGATTTTGTTTTCTCTCAAACAAGACCTGTTGCCCATTGAATAGAGATTGCAAGCACTTGCAGTTGCAGGGGAGGCGAAGTGTGGCCTCGGATTACCGGCATATGGCCATTGTTTGTACCCCGAAGTCATAGGGAGCCTTTCTTACAACTGTATTAGTGACATAAGGTTCAAATTTTCGTCCTGAGAATCTGCTTCATATGTACGTGTGTTTTGCAGTACAGAAGAGAAAGCCACTGTGACGTTGCAGGTATCCAAAAGAGGGTGGTTATAGTCAAGACCCACCTCAGGAGTAGGATGAAGCTAGGCTGGAGGGGTTCAGTAGATGCATCGATCAATCTCCGTTTTGTCTTGCCAGTCTTCAGAGAGGAAGAGAACTTGTGGTAGTAAACGAACCTGGGCCTGCAATGAAGAGTACAGCGGGGGAGCAAAAAGCATGAGGAAGTTGCCGTTGCATAATGCCTAGCAAGAATGTCATGAGCAAGGGAGAGGAAACAGAGGTCTTTTAAAACATCTTAATAACGCCCTAGAAGCCACATAAATGAGTTGATGAGATCAAGAGAAGAGCAAACCCCATAGTCCTTGACAGCGCCTGGAGGACACAAAGGAAGAAACGTTCCTCCAAGAACAGCGGAATTAACTTTAAGGCCTAATTTTAAGACAAATCAGTGCCCCATAGTAACGTGATAGGAATAGAAATTATAGGATGAGGTTTCTTATAGTAAGTACCATTTATGTTATTGACTATCGTATTTTAAATGTTCATACATGCTAATACTCTACATAATTTGTTTGCTAATGTTCTATATGTTTCATATTTTTACTGTAACTAACCAAATTTTGTAAATCTTTTGAAAAAGGAGAGAAATAGATAAAGTAACGTTATGATCTAAACTGGCTTCTGATCTTAATTAATGTTTGATAATGATTAGTTATGCACTGCAATCATAATGATTAAGTTTTTTATTTTTTTTAAGTATAGGAAGATGTTTGTATTAAAGATTTCCCACAAGGAAATAGACGCCCTGCATGCTCTAGATCGCCCAGACAAGTTCGCCTGTAAAATTACTATTAAGCTATAAGAATAATGCTATGTTCCTGTAATCTGTTTAGAAGTTCATAGAAATAAGAATTCTTAGATAATAGCTTAAATAATCTGGCCCCGTTTTTATTGTAAACCAATGTCAGCCAGGATATATAAAAGAGCTCTCAAAAGCTAACCCATGCCCCTGCTGAAATAAAGGATGTTTCAGTTTGGTTGGGAGGGATGTCGCATGACTGAAGTCTTGCTGAAGTCACATGAAAGCCTGCTGAAGCCAGGATCTGAAACTGTAACAAATCTGGAGGAGTAACGGTTGAGGGCACAGAAGTTTTATTACATGCCCTCACTTTTATTGGGTTTTGGGTCCAGACCATGATTCCCCTTGGCGCCACCAAGGTTTATGGCTAGACACCTGGAACTAATTTCCTGCGCCCTGCACCCCAAGAAGCCTAAAATATAAGGGACCCTTGGTCCTCGAAAACACCACAAAAGGTTGTAACATTTGACCCATATTTGTATGTACACGCCCTGGAGAGAGAGAGGCCCCAAAAGCTGCAGGCGATTTAGAACTTCTTCTGTTCAAGACGCCTGCTGAAACAGCCCCTTCCCAAAGAGGAGGGACTCCTCTTTGAACCTGAAGTCTATTGGCAGAACTGGATTACACGACACGCCCTGCCTGTGGGGTATTTCAAGAATCCCCAAGGCAGACAGAGAGTCAGTCAGAATTTTCCCAGGGGCACGAACAGATCATAGATTTTGATAGTCATAGGGTGAAGGGCATTGAGGCGTCGAATATGTTGTACTCTAAAATAGAGTAAAATTAAAGGAACCACCGCTTGTCCATTCTTGCCTTGCACCCTTCTGGTATTAATAGTAATGTAAGTGATTAAAGTCCTTATGACACTAGGACGGTTGCCTTGTTTCAAAGGACTTGCTTTGGCAGATGTAATCATTACCCTGAGTGCATGTCCTTGCTAACTTCGGACCGTGACGGGGCGCGAACCCTCGACCTGATGCATCAGAGTCGCGGACGCTACCACTTGAGCCACGGTGACTATTATGCTATAGTAAATTATCATGTTAGTTTAGTATGTCTTCAATTTAACCCTAAAACTTCCCAAAGGTCGTGTTAATATAGCTCCTCCCTTAAACTTACTGTAATAAATATATGGATGAGTTGCATCCACCAGGTGTAAGCATGGGCATCTCCTTTGACAATTTCTTGGATATCTTTCGCTCCAGATGACCCTCTTAGAATCATCCACATTCTCTTCCAATTACTGCTTCCAGCCTGTCAAGATGATTTGCAATCAAATAAGTAAAAGGGCGAATGCTTGAGATAGTTTAGAATGCTAATTTGCAATTGGTGTTAAGCATAACCAGTGTTGTTATTCATATTTTATGCTATAAACTTATATTGTTCATTTCTAAGCATTTGTGTTTTTTATAGATATTATTCATCAAGAAGCATTTGTTAACTGTTATTGAAGGGTATCAAATAATAATAATAATAATAATAATAATAATAATAATAATAATAATAATAATAATAATAATAATAATAATAATAATAATAATAATAATAATAATGATGATGATGATAATAACAATGCATGTACATTTACCTTCGGTATATAGCAATAAATAGTTTTGTGTGTGTCGTCGACCAACAGGTGATCAAGCAGGTACGAATTTTCTATTAAATAGCGATATCTCCTAAGCTTCTCCTCTTCTTGCATTGATTTGTTACACAGCTTGTTGATTAACCCCCGCCTCCTTTCCTGTTCTTTGTTCCACACCACCCAGCCTGATTCCCACGCGCTTTTGTTTTTTTGCCAGTCCTCCAGTGGAAGTATGACTTGGGAGCAAATGAGAAACTAAATATTAGTTATGTTTCTTTCGGTAAAACCAATTCTTAGTATGCACTGATGGAGATTTCTTAGTTCATAGAGGCATGAGTTTTGTTGGTAATTTCAAGCTTTTTGGACTTGAGAGTATTTTAAAGCTTTCCTCAATTCCGTTTTATAGTGAAGCATTTACTCCATTTTATTGCTGTTTTAGATCCGCCACCCACGGATGGGTGGAACGGGTCATGCAGGACCCATAGGGCGGTCGACAGCCGGCACAGGCCCCAAGCCCCCCACTGTGGTGCCCAGTCACAGCAGTAACCTCCCTAGTAAATAGCTTAAACTCTCTTGCCTGGACGAGGCGCGATCCGTCAACCTCGCGAATGTGAGGCCAGAGCGTTACCACTGTACTAGCCAAGAGGCTTCATTTAATTATTTTTGCGCTCTTTATTTGGATATTGAAGCTTATAATAATGGGTTTTTTTTTATATATTGCGTATGTTATCTCCTGGTACTAACAAAATATCAGCGACAAAACACTTTGGCACAAGGAAAATGTACAACTTATCATATGTAAAAGTTTACTGAAGAACACACTGAAGTAGTTAAGGGCAGTCACTCTTGATCATCTCTTTACTTCTAATCCTTCAGAGTACCCATATGTTGTACTTTTCCTTTTTAGTAAGTCTGACCACTCTTTGATCAGAGTCTCTTCCAGTTTTTATCCCCCCTCATCAATTCCTCCTATTCAGTGCTGCTTTTGGCATTTCGACTGTACCCAATGTGATGATTTGTGTAATTTTCTCTTTGAATTCCCATGAAATGATTATTGCTGGGACCCATATCCCTGATCAGATAGCCCTAAATATTGCCAAGATCATAACTTCGTGAATGGAGGGATTAATCCCCTCCTCTGTGAAAGCTTTTCCTCCTCCTAATCTTTGATTTGACCATGCCTGCTCCATGGCTATCTCGGCCAGGGTTCGGGCATACCTGTCGTACCAAGCCACTCCTGATTTAACTCACTCTGCTTTTTTTTTACAGCCAGAAATCCTGTTCTGCTCAGATTCCAAGGTCTAAAGCTTCCTTTATATGAAGGAAAGTTATTGAGCGTAACTCCTCTCTCATTAATAAATGTTTTTGGTCCTTGGCCAAATATCTCTCCAAAAACTTCTGTAACTCAAGCTTTCCCTTTCTCATTTGTCTTGATGGTTCTATAGCTTGCTCTTCCACTGACATAGTAACTCTCCTTGACTCTCATTTTCTGCTAACTCTTCTGTAAGCAATTCCAGTGTACCTGTTCATCGTACTTTACCACCCTCTAACCCTATGGCCGTACTTTACCACCCTCTAACTCTATGGCCTTCCTTATTCTTTCTTCACGGAAAGCCCATAAAGTTCTTTGCTTAAAGAAAAAAAAAGGTATCTGGACTTGATGGTATCCCTGCAAGGATCCTTAATGAATTTGAATATGAACTAGCTCCCGTGCTTTGATTTCTTTTTTGCCTCATTCTCTCAACCAGTATCTATCCTTAATCATGGAAGATGTTCATATTAAACCTGGTCCTCTGAAGGGTGACCACTCTATTCCTTTCAACTACCGACCTATTGCCCTAATCTCTGCTATCGCTAAATTTGCTCAGTTCTCACTTCTTGAAACATATTGATTCTAACTCACTTGTCTCCGATCACCAGTACAGCTCCGCAAGGCAAGATCCACTGGTGATCTGCCCTATCTTACTCATGTATGGTCATCTTCTCTGAGGAACTTTTGGCAATCCTTCGTCGTTGCCCTTGATAGTATTCTAAGGCTTTTGACTGAATCTGACAAAAGGATATGTTGGCCAAACTCCTTGCTTACCACTTTACCCCTTTTCTTTGTTCTCTAATTCTTTCTGACCGTTTTATATCTGTTGTTTGTTGACGGTGCAGTATCTAGGTCATTCCCAGTTACCTGTGATGGTCCACAGGGCTCTATTCTTTCACCTACTCTGTCCTTCTCTTCATCAACGATCTCCTTCAGTCCCCATCCTCTTCTCTTCTCCACGCCTTTGTTGACAATTTTACTCTTCATATTTCTTCAGTCCTTTCTTCGCAACCTTCATCTGCTAGTCATAACCGTATCACTCTTTCTACAACTCTCATTTCCGATTCACAGAAAGTATCTTAGTGGGGTACCCAAAATCTAATGCCTCCAAGACACAGTTTCTGGCTATCTCTTTTTCTTCTCCTCCTGATAGCCGTATTGTCTTCGAAACTAAAGAAATATACCCTCTTAATCCTGCTAACTATTAGGAATTCAGATAGTCTCTTATAACTTGTCTTGTAGGAGTAACATACTGCAATTTTCTAAATCTGCAGCCAAATAATTAGTGGTTCTGTTATGAGTTCGTCATTACTTTTCCTCTTTTCACTTAAAATCTATGAAGGTCTTATCCGTCCCTGATTAAAATTCTGCTCGAACATCTGGAGTTCTTCTTCTTATATTTATCTCCTCGATAGAGTTCAATCAATGGCAGTCAGACTCATCAGTGACCCTTCTCTTACTTCTAATCTTTATTCTCTTTCTCTTCTCCGTGAGGTATCATCCCTTTCTCTTTTCTATCATTACTGCTTTTATCGCTGCTCTGATAAGTTGGTGAGTTGCTCCCCTCCTCACTGCTGAGACCGTGTAACTCTCGTCAAGCGGCTTTGTTTCACAGGTACTATGGAGATTTGTAGCTCGTTGATTGTTCGGTGCAGTGACTGCTTCTTCCCTTCCACCTCCAGTCTCTGGAACCGTCTTCCTCCTTCTGTCTTTTCTACTTCTTATAACATATCTTCCTTCAAAAGGCGGACATAGCATCATCTAGGGTATAATCCTGCCAATCACTAGGACTTCAATGCTTTGACTATTCTTTCAGCCAGTCATTTCCCTTTTTTGGATTACTCACAGTGTAAGTGGTAAGAATCTTCTGTTGTGAGACCAGACAGCCATAGCTGCTTTACCCCCACAGCTTCATCTCATGCGAGCCTTCACACTCACCTGTCCCAGTTTAAAGCATAGAGCAGATCCCGCATCACTATTTTCCACAATCTCTCACCAGTCGTCTCAATATCTTTAAACCTCTCTCTCTGTGCTCCACTGACATACCATGATCACCCAATATATCCATCCTACCCTTAGCCTTAATCTACTTACTTCTGTACTCAACACTCTCTTTACTAGTCGTTTCAAATTCATTCATTCACTCCATAAGTCCCAATTATCTTTTACACTTGCTCCCTTCCTCACCTCTTCATCTCTCTATTCTTGAAATACCTGTCATGCTTCTCAAATACCTCATCTCCAATACATAAAACTTGTTCTTATCCTTTCATGCATTCCAAGTTTCTGTCTCCTTACAATACCATAGGCAAAATTATTCTGTCATGTAACCTCATTGTACTCATTCTTAAGTGCTTATTTCTAATCATTCTTTTTTTTTTCATCCCAATAAGACAGTTACCCCCTGCACTCGCTAGCTCATCTCCACAACCACTCGTCTAATCACTGCCACATGCAACCCCAGATACTTAAAAGTGAGCTCCCTTGAGCACCTCCACATTAACTCTCATAGTCAACCTGCCAATACCAATACTCCTTTTACATCTCATAGTATTATGTATATATATTATGTCTTCGAACACTATGACACATGTGTTGTAGAGGATTGGAATTTATTTTATATTAATATTCGCTCTATATAATTGTTCCGGTTTTACGTCACGGACTCCCTTTTTCAACCAAGGGCTAGGACGGTCGCCTTCTTGCGAAGGACTTGTTTTGGCAGATGCAATCGTTACCCTGAGTGCATGCCCTTGCCAACCTCAGACCGTGGCAGGGCGCGAACCCTCGACCTGACGCCTCAGATTCGCGGACGCTACCGTTTGAGCCCCGGGGACTACTTTCACTCTGTATAATTGTATCTTGGGATTATGATGTGTTATATCAAGTAATCCTCGATAAAAATCTATCATCTATATTTTTTTTTCTCATAAAACTTTCTACGAGATATTATTTAGTACTCCAAGACAAAGTTTATGATTCACTCTGAATAATTGTATCTTGGGATTACGATGTGTTATATCAAGTAATCCTCGCTAAAAATCTATCGTCTATATTTTTTTTCTCATAAAACTTTCAACGAGATCTTAGTTAGCTCCCCAAGACAAATTTTTAGAGATCATACAGGTAATACAAGGTCTTGTTTATCTTCAAAGATCAGGGTAATATCTCATTATTCATTACTTATATTTGAGTTGACACATGGTTTCTTACTTCACCTTCTCATAATTTCCCATTATTTCTTTTATTTAATTTAATTTTAAATAGATGTTAAAAAAAATTTGAATGGCTATCATTTATACTTGCTATGTATAACATATAGAATTATTTCAGTGTAATAAATTTTCAAAATAATACACTGATTTATTTCATTTGTGCCTGCTTTTTAACCTGTTTAGGTAAATTCTAACAACTAGCCAGAATTATTCTCCCCTACTTTACTAACAGTAAACTAATGACTCCCTTACCTTCATAATTTTGACTCTCCTTGCTAGGGACATTCACTCTCAACCTGTAAGTATAATAGTATGAAAGTACAGTGGTTATACTTCCGTTTCCTATAGGGCAATCAATAACATAAAGGTTCAATACCCATCAGAATCCAAACCAGATTTTAGATGTAATTATAATAATCTAAATGAATATTGGTAGTGTTAGCTTTTTGCTTGAAATATGAGAGGGTGAGAGAGAAAAGAAATATCTTCGAAAAACTTTAGAAAATTGGACTTTTTTGTATATATATATATATATATATATATATATATATATATATATATATATATATATATATATATATATATATATATATATATATATATATATGAGTGTGACACCGGGACAGGCAGAAACTGCTCTCATCAATAAAGGCCCGGGTACGTGAATAATACCAGGATGAAGGAAAAGAAAAAGGTTAAGGACAAGGCAGAGATGAGGTAATGCTACACAAAGGAAAACGACAGAAAGAATAAGGATGCATACATAGAAACATGGACAGACTATTAATTGAGAAGTTGATGGTGTTAGAGCCAGAGTGAAGCCAATGAGGTAAAGAGGGGCAAAAAGAATTGCACTTTTTTTTTTTATTTTAGGGACTTTAATTTCAAGGAGAAAAAACTTTGCCAAGGATAGAATGACTTGTAACGGTTTGGTGCATACCGTAGAATGAATTCTAGCGAACAAGACTTATCCCTGACGAAGTTGGAAACCAGGGAAGGCTGAGACATGAACATGAGAAATGGCTAGAGATAGGGTTTGGCTTTGTTCCTTGTTTATTATGTGCAAAAAGTCGAAATTAGCGTGAATGCGCTTTGAATAATTTTTTTTTTTCATTTTGCTATGGGAACCACACGCTACTCTATTTTTTTTTTAGGATGGGATGGGATAGGAGGGGAAAAGGGGAGGGGATTAAGGATATAAGGGCATTGGAGGGAAAAGCACGAAAATTAAATAAAGTAAGAGATAAAAAAGAGAGGGGCAGACCCTCGTGCTAAGTTTTGATCTGGAATTCAGATTCTACTTGGGAGAAAGGTTTATTAGAAAACGAAAGTCTATTTGCAACCGAATTATACTGTATAATCTATATGACTTACCAGTAAAAAGCAGCATATGTGAATATTATGAATAAACATCCCCACCATAATTTCTTTTTGGCTATCATTCTTGTTGCCTTTTCCTCACATTCCTTCGTTTTTTTTTTTATTTCCGGTGGTATAATATTTTTTTGCTATTTCATATTGTATTATCAGTCAGTCCTGTGATTATGGTATGATTCAGAGTATTACATCAAGCAGTGCCTCAGTGACAATCTGAAAAAGATAAGCGATATATTAATTATGTGTTAATCAATATTCCATAATAATAACGTAAAGGCAGTTTTACCTTCTAAAAGAATGAATGATTTTTATTGCTACCTCTTTATCTCATTTTCATTGTACTGTACTCATTTATTTTTTTACCTTGTCCTTAGCCTTTTTCTTTTCCTTCGTCTTGGTGCTTTCTCGTGCCCGGGCCTTTATTGATGAGGGCAGTTTTTGCCTGTCCCGGTGTCACACTCATAAAAAAAAAAATGGTTCCTTCAAGCAATATCGTATGGATATTTAACCATCACAATGAAGTCTCTTGAACGTAACCTGTTTTGTGTTACAGTTGCTCCACCCCTCCATGATTAGGGGTGGATGCAGGCGGTTATATTCTCAATAGAGCATATTCAGAGTGAGCAACTCGGTCGGTAGTCACCGTGGCTCAAGCGGTAGCGTCCGCGACTCTGAGGCGTCAGGTCAAGGGTTCGCTCCCCGTCGCGGTCTGAAGTTAGCAAGGGCATTCACTCAGGGTAACGATTACATCTGCCAAAATAAGTCCTTCGCAAGAAGGCAACCGTCCTAGCCCTAGTAGAAAAAGGAGTCCGTGACGTAAAACAGGAACATTTATGTATATTTTTACGAGTATGGCATCGGGACATGAAAAGGAAATTATCCTCATTGGGTCCGGGCACCAAGAAAACATGTAAGAAAAAGTATCAACCTAGGGACAAAACAGAAATGGGAGACTTAATAAAAAAAAAAAAAAGACAGATTTAAAGAATAGTCAAAGTAATTATAACTATGACGAGAAAAAAAAAAGTGTAACAGAGAAGAGGATTGTTGTGACTTTCCAGATGTGCAGAGATAATACGAGATGTGTAACAAATCCCCCAGAATATTCGGTGTAGACATAGACATAGAAAAAAACCGTGACTGAAGGAAGAGCTGTCCTGGCCATCCTATAAGTCCTGTAATGATCATTTTTCCATTATTTACATTGCATCTGATAATCTCCCTCTTCATTTTGTCTCTTAGTCAGTTATCATCTGCTGCATTTCATATCCCAGCCATTTCAATTTTTTAACTATCAAACATGTGGCATCTCAGATTCGTCCAAGATATACAGTGATGATAAAGATTTATAACATTAATTAGAATATATAAGAATAATTTCTAGAGTTCATCGTTACTTTACAGTTGTTTTAGATTCTCTACCCTCGGATGAGTGGAACGGGTCATGGAGGACCCATAGGGAAGTTGCCAGCAGGCACAGGCCCCAACCCCCCACTGTGGTGCCCAACCACAGCAGTAACCTCTAGAGTAAACAGCTTACACTCTCTTGCCTGGACGAGGCACGATCCGTTGACCTCGCGATTGCGAGGCTATCACGTTACCACTGTACTAGCCAGGAGGCAATTCCATCTATATACATGAGTCATCTTACCCTTTATAGGGGGGTGCTGAGGTCAAAGCAAAATACCTTGATACTTTGCGGGATGAAACTACAGAAGAGGACATTACTAGCTCAGTCGCTCCTCCACATTTAGTCGACTTTTATGACATGCAGGGAAACACGGAGGAAGTATTCTTGCACAATCTTGCTTCGTATGAGTCGGTTACATATATTGGGCTCTCTTATCATCCTCTGTTTAGATTCCTATTGAACAGTAACAATCCTAAACACAAAGTTGCAAACATGTATTCGACTTCCACAATATGGAAAATGAAAAACACTGATTATGGATGAACAATATCGTCATTCGAAAGACCTCTTTAGAGACTTATTTCTTTAAGGTTATCAAGACTTTTAAGGAGAATTTACCAAACTATTTTGGATCAACTAAAGAATCTCCCCCAGACCCACCCAGGGGGAGATTCTTCAGCTGATCTAAGTTGAGGGGGAGATTCTTCAGTACTATCTGTCTGTTTGTCTGTCTGTCTGTTTGGGTTTGGTTAGATTAGGTTAGGTTAGGTTAGGTTGGGTTAGGTCTTTAATTCGTAACTGAAATTAATCCATCCATCCATCCATCCAGCCATACATCCATCCATATATTCCAAGGAAGATAAACAGACAAACCTAACCTAACCTAGCCAAACCTAACATAACCCAACCTAACCTAACACATCCCCTCAGCCCTTTCCATCTAACATGTCACAATACTCCCCATCTCTAGTTTTTCTCTGAAATTGTTACGCCGGGCACTCGGGGGGGGGGGGGGAGTCTTCAGTTGATCTCCGTTGGGGGGGATTCTTTAGTTGGGTACTCTGGGGGGGATTCTTCAGTTGATCCACTATTTTACCCGTAACACGTTTCCCATACTTTGGATTTCAGTCCTACATTTCTTTGTGTCTGACAGCTCTGATAACGGCCATTACCGGTGCTGATAAAAGATAAAGACAACACAGTTGTTTGAAAGTAATGAGTTTTCTAAAACAATTTACTCATTTGAAATAAGTAGAAGGTATTATAAAGTTAATGCACTTTTCAAAAATAAAAGGTTTATAAAGATAATGTACTCATTTGAAATGAATACAAGATTTCCTACATAGAATTTATACTTTTGAAAAAAAAATTTACTGCTCTCTCTCTCTCTCTCTCTCTCTCTCTCTCTCTCTCTCTCTCTCTCTCTGCCTCTCTCTCTCTCTCTCTCTCTTTAATGGTCAAAGCCTACAATGAGGTTTTGGTAGGAAACTCCATCCAGATACCTAGTAATCAAGTCTGTAAATGTGCGTGATAGTGGAACAAATGAAATGGTGAGTGGGTCTCCTGGTAATTAAGTGTGTGGTTTAACTTACCGTGGGAATATTCTACCTTTGAATATGGATAACTCGAATGTAATTATTACTGATTTAAGTTTTGATGGTAAATAAGATTAGATTAAGATTAACGAATGTCTAGATCCGCTGTCTCTAAAGAACTGTCAACTTTTCATGTGTAGTATATGACTAAAAAGTTTTACGTCGCTGACTCCCTTTTCTACCAAGGGCTAGGACGGTTGCCTTCTTACAAAGGACTTGTTTTGGCAGATGAAATCGTTACCCTGTGTGCATGCCCTTGCTAACCTCAGACCGTGACGGGGCGCGAACCCTCGACCTGACGCCTCAGAGTCGCGGACGCTGCCGCTTGAGCCACGGTGACTACATGTGTAGTATATGACTCTGTTTGAAAATTGCAATGTAGTCATCGTGGCTCAAGCGGTAGCGTTCTCGACTTTGAGGCGTCAGGTCGAGGGTTAGCGCCCCGTCACGGTCTGAGGTTAGCAAGGGCATGCACTCAGAGTAACGATTACTATCTGCCAAAACAAGTCCTTCGCAAGAAGGCAACCGTTCTAGCCCTTAGTAGAAAAGGGAGGCCGTGACGTAAAACCGGAACAATTGAAAATTCATTTATTCAGTTCATCATGATGTTCATCCCACTGCTTAGTAGCTTACAGTTCAAGGCTGTGTGTGTGTGTGTGTGTGCGTGTGTGTGTTTATTTTTTTTTTCGAAATACGCCTGTTTATTTGTTATATGAAAAGAAAGACAAGTAAAATATAACAGTTCTAATTCTGAAACTCTTTGCCTCTCTTCAGGTTAGGATAGGTGACCATCCACCCCTGATGAGTATTTTCATTAATCTTTACCTGTATCTGTAAATGTATCTATATCTATATATCTACAAGGACGCAAAACTGTACCTACACGTACATTGCATTTTAGCTGGGGTTCTTATTCAAAATGGCGTAGGCTATACTTACCCGCAATAATGTTCACATCTCCTGTAGAAAAAGTAGACTTACCTCCTATATAAATTAACAGTTCAGTCGCCATTTTTTCAGACTTCTGTTTTCTGACTTATTACGAATTTTGTTTATAAAAAACCTTGACGATCTAGTATGATTTTTATTTTTTTACTGCTTGATCTCAACGGTGTTTTTTCACCCACCTTTTTCTGTCTTAGGTCAGCCTTGTACTGAAAGATAGCATTGACATGGTCACCGTATTATCATATCAAGTGAAGTGGAGCCTAAATAAGGCTTATCGTAGTAATATGCTTAATGAAGAGATAAGAGCAAATGAGATCGCTATATTTGTTTAATATACATACATACATACATACATTTCTAATTTCAATAAAAAAAACTGAATAAATATACAATTGAATATAATTTTATTAGAGAATCATCACATTTTATTAAGTAAACTTAACCATTTGGAATGTTATGACTAGTGATGCTATTAAGCTGTGTTAACAGCGAACGTGTTTCATAGAGCTTTTTTTTTTAAATGTGTGTAAGTTAAAAGAACTCAAAGATCCTCCATAGCTAGTCCAATCTCCGCTGGTGAGCAGATCTAAACAGATGGATATAAATCAGAGGATGGGGTTGGCATTGCTTTTGGCCATGTAGGAAAAGATGAACATACTGAACGGTTGCCTCCGCAGTCTTCTGTCTCCAGTGCAGAACTTGTCACCATTTTTTCTAGCCCTTTCAGAAAATTTGTTATGCACTGTGCTTCAAAGTCTTCCATTCAGGCAAAATGTTATGATCCAGTACACCCGCTAGTAGAGAAGATTCAATCATGGCTATATCATCTCCATACCAGACATAAAAAGGTAGTGCTTTGTTGAGTCCTAGCGCATGTGGGCATCATGGGAAATGAGAGAACTGCCTTTTCGGCCTAAAGAACCAGTCATCATTATCAACCCTCAAAGACTCAGATCCCTCATACGTATGTTTATAATTTCATTAAGACTTTTACAGTTACCAGTAATGTTCCACAGTGTTCTTTTGTTTTACCTTCTCTGTTCCTTCTCTTTATGAACGATCTTCTTCAGTCCCCATCCCCCTGTCTTCTGCATTCCTTTGACGACGAGTCTACCCTTCATTTTTCCTCTGCCTGTTCCTCACAACCTTCATCTTCCAGTAGTAATCAGTCTCGTATCACTCTTTCTTCTACTTTCAATTCCGATTTGCAAAGGGTATCTGAGTGGGGAACCCAAAATTTAATTAAATTTATTCCCCCCAAGATACTAGCTATCTCTTTATCCTCTTCTCCTCTTGATAGCCCTATTGTCTTCGAAACTAACGAAATTTATCCTCTTAATTCTATCAACGTATTCGAAAGCCAGATAGCCTCTAACTTTTTTGTAGGAATCACATAATCCAAATTTTTAAATCTGCTTCCAAAAAGTTGAGTTCTATTTCGTTTTCGTCATTGCTTTTCCTCTTTACAGTTATCTTAAATCTACAAAGGTCTTTCCCGTCCCTGCTTGGAATACTGCTCTCACATTTGGGGTGCTTCTTCATATATTTATCTCCTCAGTAGAGTTGGACTCATTAACGACCCTTCTCTTACATCTAATCTAGATTCCCCTTATCTTCGCCATAAGCTATCATCCCTTTCTTTTTTCTATTCTTACTATTTCAATCGCTGCTCAATGTTCCAGTCTCGACTGGAACATCTGCAGTAGTTACCACTGTGGAGCATTGAATCTTCACAGCCAGACTGAAGCTCAAGCTTTTATCTGTGTTTCCAGACTTAAAAGCATATTCTCAAGGCAGACGCCTTTCTGATATATCAGGAAGACATCAGTAGATGCTCTCAAGAAAGCTAGTGACCATGACAAGATGCCATACATGTGGTTAGAGTAGTACTAGTGGCATGCAAAGAGTTATTTGAACCAAGTTCACCTTTGATGGGACATAAGTTGCCCATTGACAGAAAGGTCTGTATCACCATGTCTTTTAGTACAGGTGACTATGATCATTGATAAGACTAGTATTTGCCACCAGACTCAGCTTGTGGAAAATTCAGTTGCAACCCCTGCACTAACGACTTTACCGTTGTTGGTCTTTGACAGTGTCAGACATGCACGTGCAGCAAAGACTCAGGCCATGCTTTCACAGATGCCAGAGGGCTATTTGACACACTATTCAATTTGGAGATGTGTGTGTGTGTGTTATGATCACCTAATGTAATTGTTAAATAGACATTGCATATAGAGTCTGCCAGTGCTTTATGCTGGGAGATATTCTATTTCTGCTAAATATATACAATAGTCTCTTACATTAGCCGTGAATTATATTAACCACACTCCCAAGTTCCGGAACAGAGAAGGATCCATATCATGGCACCAATTTTTTTTTCAGAACCCTACACATTAATTTTCAGAACCCTACACATTAATTTTCGGAACCCTACACATTAATTTTCAGGCACTGATCATGGCATCCTTGTCATCAACACATCCAGTCCTTCCAAATAGGCGAAAAGATTATGCTTTGCTTTTCTGCCCAGTTGCTTCTGGATGTGCCAGATGCTGTTCAGAAGAGTTGCAAGAAGGTGTCTATTAGTGTTGGCTTCGTCATGTATAAAAGCATAGAGTCGAAGGATGTTTGGCTTGCTCTCTCTACAGGTACCAGATTCAGATATACAGTGGCCAAAAAACTGGATCCATGCACCTTTGCCATTTGCTCATTTCCACACACATACATGACGTGACACAGTCTCGGCATTGGCCGAAAGAGGAAAGAGATCTGCATGGGTGATTTGAATGGTTTTCTATGAAGTGACTGATGCCATCAGTTACCTCATTTGGATATCAGGTGATATGAGTCTGCTTTCCATGTTATGGAAAAACGCTGTGGTACTGTTTTACAAAGGACTCGTGACGCAATGGCGTTGAATGACGGAAAAAAAGTACTTCACTTAGAAATTCGAATCTTGTAGAAGATTCCCACTCACGAAGGCAGTGCTGGAGCAACACAGTGTGCACCTATCAGGTAAATCTTTGGAACAATGCTTCAATGCTTGACCCTGAGCTTCCAAGCCCTTCCGATTGCGACCACCCATCGAGGGGTATCACAGACCTGCTCTTAACTTATCCACTGATCGTACAAGAAATTCGATACATTCCTCTGCAAATGCGAATAGCCTGCCTTCAAGTGCATAGCCGTATGTTTATGCTCAAGAAACTGCTATGCCTAGAAGGAACCGACAATACCACACTGAACTGACTAAGTCATCTTACTACTTGTTAACAGATGTCAACACGAAACTTAAAGTAAAAATATTAAGACAAATATAATGCATGCCAAGTCTAGCATTTGTGATATACACACTTTTTGCCATTTATTTTGATTCTACTTTCTCTAAATAAGAGCTTATAGTAGTTTTCTATAATTTGTGTGTAATAACAGTGTAACATTATATATATAAATATATATATATATATATATATATATATATATATATATATATATATATATATATATATATATATATATATATATATATATATATATATATATTGACAGTTTGACATTTTTCTTCGTCTTATCCCTAGTCCCAGATGTCTAATTTGAAATATTTCCACTTCTGAAAATAATCTTAACGCATTATACATACATTGGAGAATAAGTCATGTATTAGTTATTATTTGCGTGTACCTAATATATATGATGTTATTTGCCTAATTATGATGAATAGGACCATGTTTTACACTTTTTGAGACACTGATTTACATGAATTCCAGTTTAAAAGGAACGGAATAATCGTTACCCTTTTACACAAAAGTGAACACATTGGGAACGTAGATTTACTTGGATTTTCCTTTGATAAAGCCTCCTGGCTAGTACAGTGGTAACGCGCTGGCCTCGCATTCGCGAGGTCGAGGGATCGCGCTTCGTCCAGGCAAGAGAGTTTACACTGTTTACAGGGGAGGTTACTGCTGTGTCTGGGCACCACAGTTGGGGGGGGACCTGTTTCGGCTGGCAACCGCCCTATGGGTCCTCCATGACCCGTTCCACCCATCCGTGGGTGGAGAATTAAAAAAAAAATCCTATGATAAATAACATAGACTCACAATGCTAGTGTACCTGTAGCATGTTTATGTGCAAATAATTTTGGTGTATAACCTGGATAGTACTGATTCCTTTTGTGTGTGTTTGTTATTAGAAAAAGCTGATATAATAAGTTTCCAATGGCACACACTGTTGTATATTCAAAGAGATTTAGGCAAGTATGGCACGAACCCATTAAAATGTTCAACACCTCTGAATTGCAAGTCTCTTCTCTTTCATCTACACTACAACATGGAATATGGTATTCGGTCCTCAGTAAATATCGGGTTTGTAATATTCTTTACATTACTGAGATTCCCGAAAATATTATATCCTAATATCTTGAGGGAAGGTTCGCAGTATTTTTCAATTTCAACCAAAGCCTCTTGCGTTATTTGCAGTCTCCATTGTTGATATTCTTTGTACGTGTATCTGTAGGTGCTGTAACTCTGATCCGTTTTGCCTTTTGGTTGACCTCTTGTGTGGCTTTCGAGATATTTGGACCATGCATCAGGAAGACTGGCATTCTGTTCGCCAGATATAAATTGCCATATTTCTGTTGCTCTACCTGAAATAAATATTCAAGACGAAAAAGCATGATATAGCGGTTGAAACAGGATAAATATTATATTTTAGTGATGCCTTTTAAAGGTTTAGCTCCTCCATATTATCTGTCTATCTGCCTATCTAGCTAACAATATCTCTATCTTTCTATCTATTTGTCTGTCTATCTATCTGTCTATCTATCTATCTATCTATCTATCTATCTATATATATATATATATATATATATATATATATATATATATATATATATATATATATATATATATATATATATATTTTAATTTTTTTCCTCTCAAGTGCCTATTTTATAAAATAATGAAAATCGAATACATGTACAGCCCTATGAATTTAGTTAGATGTACTTAGAATTAATTGTTGGACATGATAAAGAAATGTATTGAGGATAAATGTAAAATTACGGGATGACTAACTTGAGTAACGGGCAAGTTCCTTACTTAAATATTCCAAGTTTGGGCCACCATTATCCCGTCACTATTCCCTTTCTCAAAACATATTTAATTCATACTTTTTTCTGCTCTTTGGTATATGAAATTACAGTTATGAAATATTCGCTGCTATACACTGATAGTCTAAAAGCAGTTAACATTAAGCAGTCTGTACATATGTTATTGAAAATTATTCCACATTGAAGCAAATGACTTCTTCAAAGAAAACTGACTGAATAGTAGGGGAGAGATACAGTCATGCAATGCTGTATTCTAACTTGCTTGTGAAAGGTTGATGGAGGCGTTGTTGTGTTTTGTTGCAATCTGAGGGCTTGCTTCACCTGCACTGGAGATTATTAGCTGCGCATGTGGACATGAAGAAATACATTGTGAGCTAATTTTTTCACCAGTATAAGCAGCCTCCTGGCTAGTACAGTGGTAACGCGCTGGCCTCGCATTCGTGAGGTCGACGGATCGCGTCTAGTCCAGGCAAAAGAGTTTAAGCTATTTACTGAGGAGGTTACTGCTGTGGCTGGGCACCACTGTGGGGGGTTGGGGCCTGTGCCGGCTGGCGACCGCTCTATGGGTCCTCCATGACCCGTTCCACCCATCCGTGGGTTGAGAATCTAAAACAGTAATAGCATTAGTTTGGGTACTCTCACTTATTGACGGAGACTGATATCCCCATAACTGTTGGAAAGGATATTTTGAGCACACAATCTTACCGTAGGGGTCAATGCTAAAATCTTCATAGGTGATACCCATAACCCTGTTAGGGTATTCCTTTATCAGCTTTGGTGTTGTTAAGAGATCTTCGTAGAGATCACCACAGCTATATTTTGCTTTCAGTTCCTTCTTGAATGTTTTGCTACTCGAGAAAATAGAAGCTCTGGGATCCCTTACGAGGTGGATGACTTTAAGGTCAATATTGGAATCGTCAAGGAGGTGTTGCATCCATTTCATTCTGGCCCGAATCACCTTCACAGATTAAAAGCTGTTTTTAATGTCACTTATTTGCCTCATTATTTATATATTCATTGATATCTTAGGTATTTATTTATTTATTTATTTATTTATTTATTTACTCCTTTAATCATTTATTGTTTCATTTATTACCTTTGCATTATATATTGATGGTTATCGTTGCTAACAGCTAGTCTTTTGCTTGGAGAAATATTGCTAATTGTTATCGAAAGAGAAATGTTTGCAGTAACAGTTTTAAGACTCGAGATGGTCAAAAGAATAATTTTAAATAGATTTTCATGAAAATATTCATATATATATATATATATATATATATATATATATATATATATATATATATATATATATATATATATATATATATATATATATATATATATATATATGTGTGTGTGTGTGTGTGTGTGTGTGTGTGTGTGTGTGTGTGTGTGTGTGTGTGTGTTTTGTCTGTCGTTTTCCTT
>JAXCGZ010023252.1:32500-52750 GCA_037179515.1 Halocaridina rubra
CTTATTAGAATTTTATGATGAGGTAAGCCAAATCTTACAGGAAAGAGAGTGCTGATCAGATTGCATATTCCTAGACTTCCAGAAAGCGTTTGACACTGTTCCACATGGGAGACTTATTAGGAAGCTGCAATCAATGGCTAGAATAGGTGGAAATGTTTTGGAATGGATAAAAACTTACTTAGAAGGAAGGGAACAGAGGGTTAGAGTAAGACACTCAGTGTCTGAATGGAGAAGAGTTAGTAGTGGAGTTCCACAGGGTTCAGTTTTAGGGCCACTTTTGTTCCTTGTATATGTAAATGACCTACCAGAGTCTGTAAATTCATTCATGAATATGTTTGCAGATGATGCAAAGATTGTGAAGAAAGTAAAAAACGAGAATAATGGTAGAGAACTTCAGGAGGATCTAAATAATCTGCATGAGTGGTCAGAAAAGTGGCTAATGAAATTCAATGCTTCAAAATGTATGGTAATGAGAATGGGTACAAGTGCAAGAAGGCCCAAGCTTGACTACTCGGTGGCTGGAGTACAACTTCAAGAGACAGAAAATGAGAGAGATCTAGGAGTAAACATACTGGCAGATTTGTCTCCAGAAATACATATAAATGGCATAGTAAGGGCAGCATATGCATTCTTATCAAATGTAAGGGTAGCCTTCAGGCACATGGACAAGGAAATGTTCAGAAATATTTATGTAACCTATGTGAGGCCAAAACTCGAATATGCAGCCCCCTTTTGGAATCCGCACTTGAAAAAGCACATAGCTAAGCTTGAAAAAGTTCAAAGACATGCCACGAAACTGGTGCCAGAAATACGCAATCTCAGTTATGATGAGAGGCTGAGGGAATTAGACTTACTATCACTCGAAGCTAGAAGGGTGAGGGGGGATATGGTGACAGTCTTTAAATTCCCTCATGGTTATGATAGAGTGGATAGGGATCGATATTTTGATATGGCTGGCTCTAGAACTAGAGGTCATAGTTTGAAGCTTCGTAAGGAAACTTCTTTGCAGGATGTAAGGAAATACTTTTTCAGTGTAAGAGTAGTTGATAATTGGAATTCGGCTAAGCGAGGAGGTAGTTAATGCTATCTCAATCCATAGTTTTAAGGACAGGTATGATAAGTATCACTAAGTATAAAATGGAACCGATCAGGAGACGGGAAGATACGAGCTTTGGGCTCTTTCCCGTAAACACAATTAGGTAATCACAATTAGGTAATCACACACGCACACACAAGCAAAAAAAATGAGTACTTCTGTAAATAAGGAGAAGAAAAGGCATTAGTGAGATATGACAAGGGAAAAATCCAAAATTCTATCACATCTTTGTCAGAGGGAAATTAATAGACTATAAGCAAGTTATGAAGTTGGAGACCGTAGTCGGCAGTGGCCTTTGAGACGGATGTAGAGAGCTGTGAGGAAGAGGTTATAATGTTTTAGTTAGAAAATACTCCACCCACCTCGCATTAGTGCAGAGGTGAGGGAACATGAGCCTTTTTGCAAATCATTAAAACACCAACGATATTGGCTGCTGATGAAGTTTGCAGGACTGATAATATATATCCTGTATGTACCTAAGAAATGAAATCACCTTTATATGCATTGCTTTGTATCATATTTAAATAGTCTCTGAAATCTGGGGAGATTCAAAGATGCTGAAAACAAGAGAAGGAAAAAAAGAGACACATGCAGGTCTCCAATATTTGTCAGTTTTGTTAACTGTTAATGATTGCTGGAGAAATTGTAAAGAAAGTATTTTTTGTATGCTCTAAAAGTCTTTTGATTTGTAGTCAACGTGGCGCAAGCGGTAGCGTCCGCGACTTTGAGGCGTAAGGTCGAGGGTTCGCGCCCCGTCACGGTCTGAGGTTAGCAAGGGCATGAACTCAGGGTAACGATTACATATGCCAAAAACAAGTCCTTCGCAAGAAGGCAAACGTCCTAGCCCTTGGTTAAAAAGGTGTCCGTAACGTAACACCGGAACTAAAAGTCTTTTGATTTCTTGTCTAAACAACATGGCTTTAGAAGAAGCAGGTCTACATTAACGAGCACTTAGAAGTTTCGGATGAGAGAAGATTTGTCTTTAAATGAGTAAAGAGTGTATTCAATCTTAGTCATACGTATTTCCAGGTTTCAAATATGAAGACGTAAATGTTTAAAAGTATTTATACGACTTACTTGGGACAAAAGCTTCAAAATGCAGCACCCTTATAAAATCCACACTTAAAAAAAAATTAAGAAAATTTAAAAACACTAAAGCTGTTGACAAAGATATAAAATCTCAGTTAAGGTACGTTTTTGCTCGGTGCGATTATCGCTCAACGATGATCGTCCACGGCTCAACGATGATAGTAAAACGATTATCTAGAGCACTAATTCTTTGTTTTTAAATGGGGCTGTTTTGCAGTCGCACGAAGCAAAACAGACCAGTTCAATAGCAGAGAATTAGTGCTCGAGACAATCGTTTCACGATCATCGTTGAGCCATGAACGATCATCGTTGAGCGATAATCGTACAGAGCAAAACGTACCTTAACTGAGGAAAACTTAAGGAAATTATAGTTATCACAGAATGATGACAGAATGAAACGAGAGATATGGTAACTGGTTTTGAATTTCTCAAAAACTAGAGGTCATAGTTTGAAGCTCTATAAAAAAAAAAGCCCCCTTGTGGGATACTCCTGGCTCTAGGGGGGAGTTCGTGGCCAACTCTGTTTTACTCAATCAACCATGATCTTCTTGTTCTACACATCAAGTGCTTTCAAAAAAAGTTTGGGTGATTGATATGAATTTGCCTAACATTTGTTATAAAAGGGCGCTTTTCAAAATCGCCGCCAAAATAACTACCTTTGGCCATATCTCGGTTTACGAAACCTAGAGAGACCTGATTTTGGCGTCTATAACTATTTTTCATGGTCAAGGAACCTAATAAGACCACTAGTTAAGACATTGACTCCTTTTGGGGGCAACCATCTCGAATTTCAAAATGGCCACCAAGAAATCAAAATTTTTTTCTATAACTCGGTCTTTTGAAAATATAGTCATAATTTTGGTGGCTATATCCATGTTTTATGGTCAACAAATCAATGAAAAGAGTAATAATTAATAATTCAACTCAAGTAATTATAATCAAGGAGCCATAAAACTAAAACAGTGTCACAGTGGCCTCTGGTGCCCAAACTTGAAGCCGAATATGACTGTGGGTCATCAACTAGATGCAGTGTTCTATATAATTAGGCTGAGGAGATCAGAGATGGTCACGACCTCCCACTAGAGCCAGGAGAAGGTTGTGGACTTGTGAAAGTAAAGCAAAGTAAATATCATTCATACTGAGTTATTTTACATTTCAGAATAAGTCTAAAGAGTCCTAATCAACCTTTAATGATGGAATCCATTCAACTTTCAAGTCAAGTCACGTCAAGTCCTGAAGCTGTTATGTATGACAAGGAAAGGTGTGTCATGTGTTAAGAGGCATCACAAGAGAAATTGGTCAACACATCTAATGGCTGTAAACGAATATGGGAGGCTAGCGAAATACGAAATGATCTTGTAGCAAAATGCATAAAACCGCTTCCAGCCAATAGCGACTTTTTCTACCACGTGAAGCTGGCAGTCCAGTTGGGATATTGACTCGTTCTCACTCAGCTGTACGTTCACCTTCAAATCCTGTAGATTCCAAAACTGCGACCTTTTTGAACTGTACATATGTTGCAATAAGTCATACAAATGCAACTTCATGAAGTTCCGTATATCTGAGTCAGATCTTGCCACCTCATTCTTAAAAGCAGCAAACTTCTTCCAGGACGATGTCTTTAATCGCATTTGTGACCTCCAGGATGAGCATGCGGTTTTTGGAGCTGATCTGTACTACCACAAAAATTGCATGACAAAATACTTCCACAAATTTGAGTGTGCTCAAAGTTCAACTGGTGAACCACAAGCTATGAACCCTAAGCAGTATGCATGAAGTGATATTGTGTCTTGAGTTAGAAGTGGGGCTAAAAAGTGGTAATGGTTATGAACTCTCTTCATCTAGAGACCGATTGAATAGACTTGTTGAAGAGGAGCATCAATTTGGAAATAGAGATGTGAAGGAGTTTCTGGTGAGACAGTTTGAAAGTACTATTTATATTACATAGCCTGATGAGGCTCGCAAGTCTTTGATGGTTTACTGTGTGCCATGTAACAGCAGAGGTTTAGGCAAAGTGTATGGAATGTATTGACCCCATACAAGTGTGTGCCAGTGTGAGGAGACACAGTCTTAACAGTTATGACTTTGATTTGAATAATAGATTTGGAGATTCTGAAGATCTGAAACAGGTATACTGCAGTGTGAAAATCTTCTTCTTCGTCTACATCTTTTCCCACTTTTATGTGAGGTAGATGTTTCTGGCCAGTTTTCTCCATTTGTTTATATCCCATACCTCATCACCCAACAAACCTTTAGACCTCAGGTCGTCATTGATGCAATCCATCCACCTACGCTTTGGTCTCCCTCTCCTTCTCCTACTCTGTATATCCATTGCCATCACCATTTGACCAATCACTGAGGGGGGCAAGCCAGCCTCAACTTGGTGCCGGTCCCAAGCCCGGGTAGATGGGGAGGGTTGGTGGCAGTAAGGGCATCCGGCCATAATTTGCCAAAACCAAAATGTGGCCAGTACTGCAGTATGGAAATACCTGAATGAATTGCTGGGTTTTTTGGATATCTCTACAATTTCAACCCTTTAACATACCCCAAAGCAGCTGAAGCTGTAATGATGAAAGTAGACACTGCAGATGAAGATAATGATGAAGAATTAGATGACGCAGATGAATCTGAGAATGATGAGAATCAAGATAATAAACTTGTGAACAAACCACTGGCAGTTCCCTATCTACTCAACGATGCAGAGAGATCCAAGCTCTGTTCCAGACCATGTACTAAGTACATCATCATGGAAGAAAGCGAGCACCAATGCATATAATGAATCCTGAATCATCTCACGGTCTTGGACATGGAGGAAAAATCCCTACTATCATCTTGAACCGCCAAGGGCTCGCACTAAGTTATGAAGAATTACGGCAATATCAATATGACTTTGCAACCTACACTGCACAACAGAACGAGCAGACTGTGGCATTACCAGCCCATTTTGATCCTGGAGAACTCACATCAGCAGGTGTCGATAACTGGGATCACGAAGGAGCTAATATGTCTGAGCGTGGCACAGTGTGTGTACTTTATCAGAACAAGCCCAGTTCCCAGCTACTTAAGCCAAAATGATCTGATATTGTGGTTGAGCATGGCCCACAAACGTTTAAGGAAACCCTACCCTGCCAGATACTTCAAGAGTTTGCAGCTCCAGTGAAACTACCAGACCTTCCAAGTTCAGGTAAGGGCAATGAGGAGCTCTACAAATCTGATATCACAGACCATAAGAGGCTCACTGACATTGCATGGCCAATTGGGCACTTGAACTTTGAAGTCAAAGATAACCAGCTTGCTAGGAATAGCTATTCTGATTTGCAGTCCATGCCTTCTTGGAGTGCCAGTAATGCCATCTGAACAGACGAAACTGTTCTACTCAAGCTCGTAGCATTCTTACCTGTACTAACATATTCTGTCACATGGTATAGTTCTGTATGCACACAGATGAAGAATCTGATGGTAATTTGCTCACAACTGGTCCAGTCCCAGCTTCCTGTTTATGCAGGTGAAAAGATGTACTGCATGACCAAGGAGATCCAACTTATGCGACCAGCAGAATTCAAGAGTCTTATATTATGTCTTGGAACCTTCCACACTGTCAAAATACTGCTAAAGTGCACAGGAAAGAGTTTGGAAGGAAGTGGTGCAGAGAATGTGTGGCTAGAAGCATAAGTCTATGAGCCAACAGTGATTCAAAACACTGTTCTTAACGAAGGTTAATACAACCGTTTACTGGATGCACAGAAACTCCTGGCTGTATCAATGCAACGCCTACTTTACAAGGAGTTCTTTATTGCGAAAGGAATTACAAGCTACTCTCAAAAACTAGATATCTTAGGTGAGCTGAAGAAAAGCATTGTTACTGGAAATACAATAGAGAGTAGAAGATCCTTGGAGGAGTTCCGTATGTCGTCATCCAATCTAGTCAGTGAACTGAAGAATTTTGTAGAGGCAAGATCTTCCACAAACGAGAACTTTCAATTCTGGAGTCAGTTTCTGGAACGGCATGAAATAACTCTTGATCTGTTGGGAGCTGACCGAGAAGGATTTTGGCAGTTGCATCTTGAGGCTATGCAACGTGCACTTTATGAGTTTGCTGCTTGGGATTCCACTAATTATCTTTGATGGAATACAGAAATCTACCTGAAACAGCCCCCACAGATATTAAACACTTCTCTGAGGGACATTCTTTCTCAATTAAGGACAGGCCTGGGCATTTCTCAGCAGTTGGTGGTGATCAGAAGCTTGAGCAGACAATCAACCTCTCATCAAAGTGCAGTGATGGTGTCATTGGACATGCAACACAGAAGCAATACATCACTCAATGGGATTTAATCTACCATGAAATGATGGATGTAAAAAACTTGCACCGTGAATATGCTGGTGTCCATGAAAGCATGTCTGAGGCATGGCACCATTATGAATCATCACAGACAACCACAAACAGACAAGGAGGACATGTCCAATATATGATGAGGTTTATTGAAGAGAGAGTGACACCATTCTCAGCAGAATGTCCCACAGAGCTACACAAATTTGAGACGAAGCAAGTGATGGCAGAAGAAATCAGAAAGGATGTCCTGAATGCATCTGAAGAAGGCAAGAAGAAATACCAGTCTTTTCACAGTGAATGGATCATTAATAAAACTGTCCAACTGAGAGACACTATTCTCAGAGGGGACCTCAAAACCATGATCTCCATCAAAGATAAACTCAAGAAAACAATCAAGAAAGTGATTAGAGACATAAATATGACTGGAAAACCAATCGAAGTAGCTAGAGATAGAGGTCTCGGTTCAGACGTTCTTCTGACATATGTTGTTGTACCTTCTCCAATGCTGTTTGGTAATGATGGACTCATGACCAAACCATATAAAAGCCAACTCATTCGTGAATTAGAGGAAACCCTCAAGCCGGATGAGTATTGCTACCAGCATAAAGCTACCTCAGCCTTCCTTATTGATATCATGGCAACAATCCGTAGAGTGCCTCTATCTGGACTCACAAGTTTCTCTGATCTGCTTTCAAAGTTTGAAGAAATGAATGACAAGTATCATCACTATGGCAGATGTAATCATATATTTGACATTTACAATGACAGCCCATCAGTGAAAGATACAGAGAGGTTGCGGAGATGCAGCATGACTCCAGTAGTACTTAGCTCAGTTGAGCTCTCGACACCAATTCCCAAGGACATGACATCACTCTGGCCATCAAGCCAAAACAAAGTGCAGCTGGAGAAACTAATCTGTGGATACTTGCATGAAAGGCCTTTGGAAACACATGGAGAGCCAATCATTCTCAACCAGCTATACATGGGCAGTAATGAATAGCAGTGTATAAAGATCCACAATGGACTAGAAGATAACATGCAGCACCTGGAGTCCCAAGTTGAAGAGGAAGATTATCCTCATACCCTTGCACGTGCTAGATTGTCTCCTAGCAGGTTACAAAATATGCGTTGTTGTATCCAATGATACTGATGTAATAGATGCCCTGTTATTTCATTTGACTACCTTTCTTCAAGGGGGTCTTCAGGAACTGTGGGTAAGGGCAGGGAGAGGCAACACTACCCGTTTTGTCCCTCTTCACATTTTGCATGCAAGATTGGGCCCTCGCATGTGCACATTATTTCCAGCACTACACAGGCTCACAGGATGTGACATCACCAGTAAAATAGGCACAAAGAAAGTAGCTCTCAAGGCCGAACCTGTGGTTTACTTGCAAGTATTTGGCGTAACAACTTCACGAGCTTCTTCATTGATCCAGCAGGCAGAATAGTACTTGGTGCATGTCCTAGATGCTGGAAATAAGTCCAGCAATTTTGTCCAACTTCGAGCTCATCAGTTTTACTTCTCAATGTCAGCTTCACACCAGAATCTGCCACCGACAACCCAAAGTTTGACACCTCACATCTACCGTGCATTTTTCAATGTATATACCACCATGCATGTTCTTGACAGGTAGCTCCACATTGGAACAGCAGATCTAGATCCACTAGATTATCGTTTTGCACATGAGAGTGATGATCTTCTTCCTTCAACATCATGGAGATCTTTGGAGCCATGTAGGAGTGTGGTGTGTCATTGCAGCGAATGTGCTCATGTAACTTTTCCTTGTCGTGTAGCTATGGTAAAATGCAGCATGTTTTGCAAGTGTTAGAAGACAGATAACTGTAGAGGTACTCATAACTGATCTGATAAACAATAAAAACCACATTGAATAGATTTATCAGATAAATCAATTGAAAATTGTTATTACAATCAGAACCAAAGCTTTAAACTGAGAAAGAATCAGACAGGGAAAAGGAAATGATATCGAGGCCCAGGAGAAGGAGAAGAAAGATAGAAATAGATCCCCACTATGCAGCTGGAGAGCATTAAATAACTCATATCTTGACCAAGGGAAGATATTGCTGAGCTTGGGAAGGGGCTCACTCCTGGTAAAAAAAAAAAAGTCTGACGCACTGCTCCCGAGAATGCCCTAGGGGTGAGGTGTCTTGTAACCGGTAAAGGCCCAAAACTGCAGAACTACAGCCATGAAAATAATCATATAACTCTGGATGCATTCCTATTCATGTATGACCAAATTATTGGCTAGTGCATGTACATATTTCATGAGTTATGCACATTATATGAGTGAAAAAAACAAGGAGAAACTTTAACATGCGTTGCCCGCACATGTTGGCGTCAATTTTGAAAAGCGCTCTCTGTAGCAAAGGTTAGGCAAATTCAGATCGATCACCCAAATTTTTCTGAAAGCCCTTGATGTGTAGAGCAAGAAAATCATGGTTGATTGAGTAAAACAGAGATGTAAACAGAGAGTAGGATGTAAGGAAGTACTCTTTCAGTGTAAGAATAAATGATAATTTAAATTCACAATGCAGGGAACTGTAAACCACAAATTTGGAAAGATGTGACATGTGTCTCTTCTTAAAAGAAAAAAAAGACTGGTAAGAGACTACGCATAACGAGCTTAAGGTTTTTCCATCATTGCAAATGAATAGATGCATAAGGCAAACACACACACAAAACCAAACATACCTTCCATCGACGAAGTCCCTGTCAAAGGTATTGAAAATATTGAAGACAAATGACTTGCTATCCGCAATGGGTCGTGTCATTATCTTCGACAGTGATTGGATATCTGTTAAATTAATTGAAAAGTTTTTGTTACAGAGTCTGAAACCAAATGTTCTCCTTCCTGCTACTTTTTTGCATTGTTTCTCAATTTCTTGATTATGAAAATTAACATTCGTACCTTCCAGCTTGAATATATACATAATGATGGTTATTGTTAGAATCACCATCCATATTTTTAGACACCGAATGGTGCCTTGTTTTATCATCCGGTTGTTGCCAGACTTGAATAGCTGAACTTCTGCAGATAGGCTGAAAGAATTGGATCTCTTACTATTTGAAGCTAGAAGAACACGAGGAAACAGAATGATAGTTTAAAATTCTCTAATAAAAATTACTTTTTTTTCCTTTATATTTTTCACTAGAAGGCTCTAAGACGAATGCAAAAGCTATCTTATTGCAGCTCACTAAGTAACGAATTTCAAATGCTAAAGGCATGCCAAAATTCAAGGAATAATATATCATACAACAGAGAATGGGAAAGTTGACATGGAGATGGGGAATAACAAGCATATTGCGTTTTCATATTTCAAATAGCATTTAGCAATTACGTTCTAAAATATTTAACCTCTATTATTATTATTATTATTATTATTATTATTATTATTATTATTATTATTATTATTATTATTATTATTATTATTATTATTATTATTATTATTATCATTATCATTATTAATATTTATTATTATTATTATTATTATTATATTATTATTATTATTATTATTATTATTATTATTATTGGCCATAATGAAGAGTTATCTAAAGTTAACCTACTTCTCTTATGCCTGTAGATCTAATGTTAGCTAAAATCTTTCAACTGTCATAAGACTGTCGTATACCAACTAACTTAGTAATTGATTGTGCCCCCAATTTTTTCTTTTTTCTTGAGAAAAGGTGCATGTGGGAAGAGATGCATGTGCTGTCTTATCGTGATTGCGAAACGATATGTTTCTTACCATTATTTTATAAAATCTTTATATTCATTGATATATTTTCATTTATTCAACTTTGAGATAAATTTTCTAAATACAGACACATAGTAATGTTTATTAAATCTGTGACCTGTCATTTTTATATTAGAATTATTCATAATCGGCCATTTATATGCCCTGTAATCAGTGCGTTGTATTGTAGTGACGGATTTGTGTACTGATTATGTGTACTCGGTCGTTCCTTTAATACATAAAACAAAATGTGTGGTTTATACTCGCCTGATAGCGATATTCATCATTCCCTCTCATCATTACTTTGAGATCTTGTAGCTATGCACTAAGTTCTTACTGCTTATTCTCGTTTCTTTTTATATTATTATTATTATTATTATTATTATTATTATTATTATTATAATCTTTATTTTTATTATTTTTATTTTTATATTTATTTTAATTTTTGCCTCCTAAGTATATATTTTATTTTATTTTTCTTATAAGTACTGTATATGAATAGTTAGTATTATAGGTATTCATATTAAATTTTAGTCATTTTTTGGTGTGTTGGTTGGCCCTATTAAGTTGTGCGCGTCAAGAATTCCACTGCGGTATTTCTTTCTCGATGTTTTACTGATCAGCCAATTGAAATGCCATTTCAGTATTCTTTAGATTTATCTCTTGGCTTCATTTATAATTCTTATTCTTGATATTGGTATTCTTGTAGATAACAAAGAAAGAAAGAAAGAAAGGCGTATACGTCTCTGTTTTACTTTTTGCAAAACAGATATAGACATCAGTATCGATATGAATAAAGGATTTTTATTTATTTTAGGATGGGATGGGATAGGAGGGGAAAAAAAGGGGAGGGAACCAAGGATACAAGAAAACTCTTATTCCATTATTAATAATGTTCAAAATCTCAAGAGTTTTTAGGGTAATTTTATAATGTTAAATATTTGTACTTGTAGCTTTTTTGAAATGAAAAGACAGAAATAATTAACAATTATTTATTTACACATCATTATTATAATTATGTGTTCACCCATTTAATTAGAACTAGTGATATTTATTTGGCATTTGTTTAGACATTCCTGACTTGGCATCTTGGTCATTATTCAACAACAATTTACTTAGCTCCATCAGTAGGAGTTATTCTTCATATGAAAAACGTTGTTAAATTGCTTAGATGAAAACATAAATTGAAAAAAAAATTTATATTCACTCCACCAAGGTGTTGTTGTTTTAGATTCTCCAGCTACGGGTGGGTGGAGCGGGTCATGGAGGACCCATAGGGCGTGAAATGAAAATACAGAGTACTGAAAATACCTAAAATAAATTTAGAATATTATCAAATTCTCACCACTTTCTTAAACTGTGGTCGAAATGACCTAACGTAACCTATCTTGTCCTCATATATATACATATTAAATTCCATGAGATTTTCTTCTTACTAGGGGTGTGAAAGTAAACATTTTCCGTTTTTTTTCTTCATATAAGAATACTTAAATATACGTTACGCTCCTTTTATCAGATAGATATGTTAATAACACTGAACTGTTAACTTACAGTCTAAAATGGTAGGAAAACCCCATTAAAGAAAATAACTAATATATATATATATATATATATATATATATATATATATATATATATATATATATATATATATATATATATATATATATATATAAATATATATATATATATATATATATATATATATATATATATATATATATATATATATATATATATATATATATACACACTAACACAAATGCATACATTCATTATATTAAGAACATTTATTATTTTTTTCATTGTTCGTACTTACATTACTTATCTCTAGTGAACACATCATTAAAGCTTACCTTCCACATTTTGTTTTGCAAATCCATAGTATTATGTCTGGATGAAGTCGACTGGTTGATGCGGAAGTAGGTAATTAGCGTTTGTTCTGTTTTTACGTCACGGACTCCCTTTTCAACCAAGGGCTAAGACGGTTGCCTTCTTGCGAAGAACTTGTTTTGGCAGATGTAATCGTTACCATGATTGCATGCCCTTGCTAGAGTAGGTAGTTAGCGTAAATGTCGTAAATGTTCTATATGCATCCATGTTCTTGTGAACACACTATTTCTATCTACCTTGGCTGTTTTCCCCTTTAATTGGGGGGTAGCCGACATCAAGATAGGAAAACAAATAGGGGGATTACTTTGCTCTATGGGCAATGACGAGGGAGCTAGCGACCGTTCAGATGGCACTGCTGGAGTGCCACAGCCCATCCTCCCGGCTCTTCCACAACCTGTGTCGCTTCACAACTGCCAACTCCTCCTACTGCCCCTACCACAGGGCTACCTCTGTAAGATGCAGCCCCGTGGTAACAGCAGATGCTCATCAGAGCTGCGTCACAATCGCTCACCACTCATTCCTATTCCTAGCACGCTCGCTTGCTTCCCTCACATCCATCCTCCTATCATTCAGGGCTCTCCTTACTCCATCCATCCATCTATACCTAGGCCTCCCTCTAGTATTTCTCCCATCAACTCTCGCATTCATCACCTTTTTCAGCAGCCTTTCATCATCCATCCTTTCCACATGGCCAAACCATCTCAGAACATTCATATCTACTCTTGCTGCAATTTCTCTCCTCACACCCTTTCTTGCTCTCACCACTTCATTCCTAACCCTATCCAATCGAGATACACCAATCATACTCCTCAGGCATTTCATCTCAAACACATTTAGTTTCCGTCTCTCACTTACTTTCATACCCCATAACTCTGATCCATACATCACAGTTGGCACAACCACTTTCTCATACAAAACTTTCTTAACATTCATTTCCAACCCTCTATTCTTCATCAGTCCTTTCAATGCACCCAACACTTTACATCCTTCATTCACTCTGTGACACACATCTGCTTCCACTCCACCATTTGCAGCTATAACCGAGCCTAGATACTTAAACTGATTAACCTCCTCAAGTGTCTCTCCATTCAACATAACATTCAATCCAGCGCCATCCTCATTTCTTGTACACCTCATAACCTTACTCTTTCCCACATTCACTCGCAACTTCCTTCTCTCACACACCATTCCAAATTCTGACACTAACTGACACAGTTATTTTTATATTTTTATATAGAACACAACATAGATAATTGGTATGGAGGTCAGTACAGTATTATGTTTCTCAAACTAGATGATCATTGTTTATTAGCATATTTGAGCTTTAGGTCTGAATAGCTGCTAGTACTCATTCATATAAATATAACATTTGCTTTGTTTTCCAACTCGTCATAATAAATTATTCAAGTGTACAATGCAAAGTTCTATGCATTATTCCAGTTCTGAACTTTTACACAGTTATGTAATTGTGTAATACTTATCTACACTTACATTATTGAAGAATTTTAATACTTGATAAATTTTACACTAGTATATAATATAATATTGCAAAAATTGATCAAGGCTACTGTCATGACTATTGCAATTAGATTTTTTCCAGTTTAATGCGATACTATGTACACTGGAACTAACTTTAAATAGGAAACGGTAATCCACGGTAACATGATAAAATATAATCTATTTATCTAATGACACTTCCTTCAAGCTATTTTACGTTCGAATAGACTTAAGACGTGCAAGCTTCCAAGTGTGTGACTGTTGACATTAGTTACTGAATTATTGCAATTCTTACAGTGTTTATTATATCCGTACCTTCATACATCAGTTCAGCTTTAGCTTTAACTCCTTCTAATCAAAATGCCGCCTTGCATACGATTAACTTAATTGTACGAAATTATATTAATCTTCACTTGCAGCTGCAGTCTCTCTCTCTCTCTCTCTCTCTCTCTCTCTCTCTCTCTCTCTCTCTCTCTCTCTCTCTCTCTCTCTCTCTCTCTCTCTCTCTCTCTCTCTCTCTCTCTCTCTCTCTCTCTCTCTCTCAGCACAGCAGTTGAATAAGGATATGCCTCCAAATTCTGCTGCCTAAGCTAAAACTGTTAAAGATGTTATTGATGTCCTTACCCATACCACTAACCTACAGTGAGTAGGTAGAGGGATATGAGGTAATATCCATTACTTTTTCTCTAACATAGGAGTCTTAAGTGCATTTGAGATCAGAGAGCTGTAAAGTGCACCCTGTTCTCAACAAAAAGTGGAATGGTAAGATTTTTACACATTTCAAGAGAACCAAATAGATTGTAGCCTAATAATTTCAAAACAGGTTGACAACTCTTCTCGATCTCTTCGAGTTCTTGACTCTTAATAGTTTGTCTTCATTGCTGATATTCAATGCTAGTGTTCCTGTAGGTACTGTAAGCATAGTCCTTTTTGGTCGCTGGTGGACTTGTGTGTTTAGTAATGTATTGTAACCAAGCTGTCGGTAAAGGTGAGTTCTTATCGTTGGTTATAAACCGCCATAGTTCGGTTGCTTTTCCTGTAGAGCAATAATGATGAAATTGGTAAATATATGATTTTCTGTCATATACTGTAATCGAGATTAAAACTATCTTAAGCGAATTCGTTATATATTGCCTGTATAGTCATAATTGCTTTGTTTATTTTTTGTTTTAAATGTGACACCGGGACAGACAAGAAAATTCCCCTCATCAGGGTCAGGCACCAAGAAAATTATGAGACGAAGAAAAAGTAAAGCTAAAGGACAAGGCAGAAATAAGAGAATGATAAAGTATAGGAAAAGGACAGGCTGATAGAATAGGATTAGACCCTGAGCTTATTCCGCTTTTTTTTTTTAAGAAAATAGGTCATAAGAATTAGGAAAGACATAAGGAGGAAGAGAGATCCAGTCTGGAGGTGGAAGGAAAGAAGCAATCAGTCAATGTAACAAGCAATCCGCAAGCTTCAAATCTTCAGATGAAGCTGCCTGGTGAGTGTTACATGACCTCTGCAGCAGGTGAGTGATGCAGCTCGCCAATTCATAAGAGCAGCGATGGATGTAATAACGATAGGAAAGAGAGAGGGTTGATACCATAATGTGTAGATAAAGAGAATCCAGATTAGAAGTAAGAGAAGCGTCCTTGATTAGTCTTATTGCCCTAAATTCAACCCTATCAAGGAGATGAGTATAAGAAAAAGCACCCCAGATGTGTGAGCAGTATTATAAACGGGGATGGATAAGACCTTTATGTAACACAGAAGAGGAAAACGAATGACCAAAACGAAACAGAACCCCCAATCTTTTTGATGCAGATTTAGAAACTTGGACAATGTGACTCCTACTAGACAAGCTCGATGCTACTTAAACTCTATATATGTTAATAGAATTAAGAGAGTAAATTTCGTTAGTTTCGAAGGCAATAGGGCTATTAGGAGGAGAAGATAAAGGAGTAGCCAGAGACTGTGCATTGGAGGCATTAGATTTTCCTAAATTTCGGGTGCCCCACTCAAATACTTTCTGCAAATCGGAAGTGAGAGTTGAAGAATGAGTGATGTGAGTCTGATTACGAATAGCGGATGAAGGTTGTGAAAAGAAGGCAGAGGAAAAATGAAGGGTAGAATTGTCGACATAGGCGAGAGGAAGAGAGGAGGATGAGGACTGGAAAATCATTGTTGATAAGAAGGTACAGAGTAGGTGAAAGAACAGAGGTCTGTGGAACACCAACTGGTAACTGAGAATGAGCTATATGTTGCACCTTCAACAACCACGGTTAGAAAGAAATCTGGAAGTCAGAGTACAGAATGAAGGGATAAACAGAGAAGCAGCAAATTTGACTAACAGTACCGTGTGTCACAATCTGTCAGAAGCCTTGGTTTTGTCAAGGGCAAAGACGAAGAATTCCCCATAGTTCTTCAGAGAAAACGACCCTTCATAAGTGAGATAGGACAGGAAGGCACCAGTGGATCTTACCTTGCAGAAACCACAGTGGTGGTCAGATATAAGCTGGATAGAGTCAAGATGTTTAAAGACGTGAAAATTGAGCAAAGGTGTGAATACTTTGGCGATAGCAGATGCTAGGGCAATTGGTCGGTAGTTGGAATGAATAGAATTGTTACCCTTCTTAGGAATTTCTGAACTAGAGCGTGCTTCCAAGATGAAGGATAAATACTGGTTGAGATAATGAGATGAAAAAGATAGCAGAGCACATGAGCCAGTTCATCTGCAACTCCTTAAGGAAACTTGCATGGATACCGTTAGGTCTGGATGACTTGTTCAGCTTTAGAGAGAGAAGAACCTTACAGACTTTTCATATAAAGAGAGCATGGGAGGGAGTAGGGTTAGAGAGGGGTAAGGTACAAGTGTTAGGTGCAGTGGAATCGCTAACTGAAGATTTAGCAGAAAAATTAAAACTAAATAGAGTGGCTTTGTGAGAAGAGTTTAAACTTTCAACTTTCCCTCTAAAAAAAAAAGGAAGCTTTAGACCTATGAATCTGAGCAGTATGGTGATTCATAGCTGTAATAAAACCAGAACGAGTTCAGTCAGAAGGAGAGGCTTGGTATTACTGAAATGCCCGATCCCTGGCCTAAATAGCTATGGAGCAGGCATGGTCAAACCATGGACTAGGGGGAAGAAGTTTTGATAGAGGAGGGGACGAGTGCCTCGATTCCAAAGATTATGATCATCATAACTTTTAGAGCTACTTGAGCAGGGTTGAGGGTCAGCAAGCAGTAGTCATCCCATAGAAACTCATCTTGAAGATTACGCAAATTATCACAGTGGGTATGCTCGCAGTCCCAAAGAGGGCACTCTTTAGGAGAAATTGTTGGTAGGGGAATGGAAAAGGAAGAGACTGAAATCAAAGTGTAGTCAGAGTTACCAAGAAAGGAAAGTGCAGAATTTAAAATTTTGTAGGATTACATAGAACGACTGGGTCAAGAATGTTAGTTGCATGGTCGTGGCAATCGGGAAGAACTGTAGGGTGCTTGATAATCTGCTTCAGATTGTAAGTGACAGAGAAAGCATGAGACTCATTTTACCCACTTTAGTGTGACTAGAATGAAGCCACTCACTGTGATAAACCTTAAAGTCTCCAATGTAGAGAACTTCAGCATGTGGGTGAAAGATACCAAGGACTCATGGCAAGATGAAAGATATTCAAAGCAGGATGCAAAGTCAATGGAATTAAGAGAGCAGTAGCAGAACCTAAAAATATTGTGGTTATGGAGAGATAGGTCTTCAACCAGAGAACATCGAAATCGGGAGATTAAAGGTTTATGAGTCTTGCAATAGGTATATTATGTTACAGTAGGCACACACCCCAACTCTAGAATGGAAACGAGAATACAGGTTATAGTGAGAGATTTAAAATGGATCTGAGGATGCATGTCTAGAAGCTGGGTTTCAGAGTGAAGTAGAAGATTAGGGAGGGATGCGCCTAAGTGCTGTTCCACTCACGAAAATAGAGTTTGGACCCCTGATATTAGTAAAGGGAATTGTGAAAGAAATAGATCTGTCAGGAGGTGCAGAAGTTTTTTACTCCCACCAAGTGTGGCCACTCCGACGCCATAGTAGAGGCAAAAATATCCATGGAGATTCTTAGCACCCCTCTTTGCCAGGTACTGGAGGCTAAGAGTTGTGAATGTTCCGTGATCATAATAGTGATGAGAAAAATGAAAGCAAGAGGAACAGATGGGGAGTGTTGTAACATGTCAAATATATAGGGATAGTAATTGATGCATAACGAATATTCAAAAATATTCGGTGTAGATGTAGGCATAGGAAGAGAACCGTGACTGAAGGGAGCCTTAACATCCAGCTGTCTTGTCCAGTCCTAATTAAGTTATGATGAGTACCCATTGCTCTCTTCTGACTTATTGTAACACTGTTTAAGTTTCGCAGTTATGAACTTGATATAAGATATATATATACGCAATAACTTTTACTTTATGATTTTAGATTCATTGGAAGAGAAGATATTTTGGGATTAGAGTTCTTTAAGAGATATATCCATTGTCTAATTGCTTATTTCAATGAATCTTACAATTAAATATAAAGTCATTTAAGGTGCAAATTATTGCTAATACACCCTTGAAGGGTAATAGATTTCAAATGACAGATCATAAGAAAAATGTAGTTAACAAACCTTTTGGATCCATACAGAAATCCTCGTAAGTTATGCCCATGATTTTGCCCGGATACCCCTTCATGAGGAGTGGTGTCATTCGCAGGTCTGTCTCTATAAGTTGGCAATGGAAACTGGCATGGAGACCTTGGGAGTGGAAGGTTCTACTTCGAGAAATAATTGTGGCTCGAGGATCCCTCACAAGATGGATGATTTTGAGATCAATGTATGGATCATCCAGCAGAACTTTTATCCAACTCATCCGAATACGAATGACCTGTTGATAGCTATCAATGGTAGATCTTTTCACACCAGAATTGTTTCCTCTCAAAGTGTTGTTTATTGTGAGGTTTTTCATATTGTGTTATATGTGAAATTCTTCCACTCAGGTGTTCACTTTTAAGTATTAAACAAAGTAACAGGAATGGGGAATAACCAATTATTTATTTTTATTTTTTACCTACCTTGGCTGTTTCCCCCTTTAATTGGGGGGTAGCCGACATATATATATATATATATATATATATATATATATATATATATATATATATATATATATATATATATATATATATATATATATATATATATATATATATATATATCTTCTTCTTCGTCTACATCTTTTCCCACTTTTTTGTGGGTTCGATGTTGCTAGCCAGTTTTCTTTATTGCTTCTGTCCCATACCTCATCACCCAACAAACCTTTAGACCTCAGGTCATCATTGATGCAATCCATCCACCTACGCTTTGGTCTCCCTAACCTTCTCCTACCCTGTATATCCATTTCCATCACTCTCCTCCCAACATACTGTTCATCCCTCCTAACGACATGACCATACCATCTTAGTCTACATTTTTGTATCTTATCTGATATTTCTCTAACTTTTGAGGTACCTCTAATTACCTCGTTTCTGATCTTATCGCTTCTTGTCACCCCACACATCCATCTCAACATCCTCATCTCTGCAACATCCAATTTTTTCTCGTGTGTCTTCTTTATTGCCCACGTCTCCACTCCATACATCATCGCAGGTCTCACAACTGTCTTATGCACTTTACCCTTCAACTTAATCCCTATTCTCCTGTCGCACAGCACCCCCAGACACTTTCTTCCAGTTCTTCCATCCTGCTTGTATTCTGTGGGTTATTTCTGACTCTAGGTCACCATCCTCTGCTACTGTTGATCCCAAATACTTGAACTTTCAACTCTTTTCAACACCTTCCCCTGCAAATTGACCTCCCCATCCTCATCATCTCTCAACCTCAAGTACTCTGTCTTCTTCCTGCTGATTTTCAGTCCTCTATCCTCCATCACTCTTCTCCACTCCTCAAGCTTCTCCTCCACTACTTCTCGTCTGTTGCTACACAGTACAATGTCATCCGCAAAGAGCATACACCATGGAAACTGATCTCTAATACCCTGGGTTACTACATCCAAGACCAGATCAAATAGATATGGACTCAAAGCAGACCCTTGATGCAGACCAACCTTTCCTGAGAGACTTTTCGTCAAGCCCACACTGCTCTTAACATTTGCCTTTGCCCTCTCATACATATCTTGGATGATTCTTACATATTTCTCGGGGACTCCCTTTTTTTCTAATACACCTCCACACCTCTAGGCGTGGTACTCGATCATATGCCTTTTCCAGGCCAATAAAGACCATATGCAGTCCTTTCTGTTTCTCCCAAAGCTTTTCCATCATTTGTCTCAAGGCAAATATGGCATCCACTATCCCTATTCCAGGCATGAAGCCAAACTGTTCATCCCCAATTGTCGTTACCTCTCTGAGTCTCCTCTATGATCTTCTCCCATATCTTCATAGTATGACTTAACAACTTTATACCTCTATAGCTTCCACACTCCTGAATGTCTCCCTTCCCTTTATAGATTGGGATGATTAAGCTTCCTCTCCACTCCTCTGGCATCTTTTCCTGACAAAAGATCTTTTGCATTAAGTTCCAC
>JAXCGZ010023253.1:7500-12500 GCA_037179515.1 Halocaridina rubra
CATTAGATTTAACATAATTTTCAAGGAAACTATAAAGGAAAATAAGAATATTGTTCCAAACTTTAGAGCAGGAGATTTTGAGGGCTTAAAAATTAAATTAGCTAATGAGGTATGGGAAGGGATTTCTGGGGTACAGATGTGGGTAGTTAATCCAGCAGGTCAGGTCGCAGGTAGCGGATTACCCCGAAATTTGAGTACCACATGCCAAGGACTATCACAAGATAAGATCAATACATTAAATTCTCTCACAGGAAAGAACAGCAGCCCGTCAGTTAATATAAATTTGGATGAGGAATATAACAATTTTGTCATGACTCTTAAGAATAGTCAGAGAGACTATATTCCCATGAAACATTGCAGATCAAGAAAAAATGACCCTAAATGGATGAACAATAGAATAAAGAATCTTATAGGTATTAAAAGAGGAATATACAGGAAACTAAAAAGAGGTGAAGAGCAGGTGAGGCAGCAATATATACAGTTAAACAGGGAAGTTAAAAAGATAGTTAGAGAGTCGAAAAGAAAATACGAAGTTAGAATAGCAGGAGAAGCTAAAGAAAATCCTAAAGGGTTTTATCAACATTATCAAACAAAATTTAAGGAAAAAGTCGGACCAATTGAAGTAGCCAATGGCCATATCACAGATGACGATAAAGTGATGTGTACATGTTTAAATGATTATTTCTTATCTGTATTTACAAATGAAAACTTGGAAAATATTCCGGAAGTAGAATCCATTTACAGAGACAGTCCCGATAATATACTTAGTTCAATAAATATTACGAGAGAGGAGGTAATAAAAGAAATAGATAAACTAAAGGCTCATAAATCTCCGGGACCTGATGGAATATATGCTAGAATATTAAAGGAATGCAAGGAAGAGCTTAGTTGTCCTCTAACTGCATTATTTAATAATTCAATAAAATTAGGATTGGTACCCATGGAGTGGAAATTGGCAGATGTGGTACCAATATTTAAAAAAGGAGAACGTGTTAAAAAGAATAATTATAGGCCGGTAAGTTTAACGTCAACAGTGGGTAAGATTCTAGAATCCATAATTGCAAATAAAATAAGGGCACATCTAGAATTACACAGACTGATAAAACTTTCACAACACGGGTTTCTTAAGGGTTTTTCGTGCCTTACAAACTTACTGTCTTTTTATTCAGAAGCTTACGAGGCAGTAGATTGTGGCAAAGAATATGATACAATATATCTAGATTTTAGCAAAGCTTTTGATAGAGTTCCTCACAAAAGATTAGTTAAAAAGCTGGAAGCTCATGGTATAGGTGGAGCTGTGCTCAGATGGATCAAACAATGGTCAAAAGACAGAAAACAGAGGGTTTGCATAAATGAAGAGAAATCAGAGTGGGGCTCGGTTACTAGCGGGGTACCACAAGGCTCGGTACTGGGTCCTCTATTATTCATCGTATATCTAAATGATCTGGATTCGGATATCAGTAGTAACCTAAGTAAATTCGCAGACGACACTAAAATAGGTAGAACTATAAATGGAAAAGAAGACATTCATGCTTTACAGGAAGATCTAAATAGATTATCTGAATGGTCGGACAAATGGCAAATGGAATTTAACGTTCAAAAATATAAAGTAGTTAAAATGGGTACTATAAAAGACAATACTAGTTATAAGCTAAATAACCATGAAATCATGAGTTCTCAGTGTGAAAGGGATTTGGGAGTTCTTGTGAGTAGTAGTCTTAAGCCAAGAGAGCAATGCACAGCAGTCAGAAATAAAGCAAACAGAATTTTAGGATTTATCTCAAGAAGCGTCAGCAATAGGACGGAAAAAGTTATTTTGCAGCTCTATCTTGCATTAGTTAGGCCCCATTTAGATTATGCTGTGCAATTCTGGTCACCCTATTATAGAATGGAAATTGAATCCTTGGAGAGAGTGCAGCGAAGAATGACCAAGATGATACACAATATCAGAAATCTACCATATGAGGACAGATTAAAAAAACTTAATATACATTCTCTAGAGAGGCGAAGAGTTAGGGGGGATATGATTGAAGTGTATAAATGGTTTAAAGGGATTAACAAGGGAGATATTAATAAAGTTTTAAAAATTCATGATCAAACCAGAACTCGTAATAATGGATTTAAGCTTGATAAATTTAGGTTCAGAAGGGAAATTGGTAAAAATTGGTTTGGTAATAGAGTAGCTGATGCATGGAACAAGCTTCCTAGTATGATAGTAAATGCCAATACCTTAGACACCTTCAAATGTAGATTAGATAGACATATGACAGAGGTAGGGTGGGTATGAATAGGTTAGTGCTTATTAGAAAAATCATAAAAAGAAAAATAGAATAAATAAGTAGAGTAGAATAGAATAGGTTAGACATGCTGAAAATACAATTCAAAAATGGAGCTAACTCGTGTGTGCCAGTAGGCATGTTGCAGTGTCCTCTATTCTTATGTTCTTATGTTCTTATATATATATATATATATATATATATATATATATATATATATATATATATATATATATATATATATATATATATATATATATATATATATATATATATATATATATATATATATATATATATATATATAAATATATATATATATATATATATATATATATATATATATATATATATAAATATATATATATATATATATATATATATATATATATATATATATATATATATATATATATATATATATATATATATATATATATATATATATATATATAAATTATTTATATCTACCTTGGCTGTTTCCCCCTTTAATTGGGGGTAGCCTACATAAAAAAAAGAAAACAATAATAGGATTACTTCGCTATATATGCAATGATGAGGGAGCTATCGACCGTTCAGATGGCACTGCTGGAGTGCCACAGCCCATATATATATATATATATATATATATATATATATATATATATATATATATATATATATATATATATATATATATATATATATATATATATATATATATATATATATATATATATATATATATATATATATATATATATATATATATATATATATATATATATATATATATATATATATATATGTGATATATATATATATATATATATATATATATATATATATATATATATATATATATATATATATATATATATATATATATATATATATATATATATATATATATATATATATATATATATATATATATATATATATATATGTATATATATATGTATATATATATATATATATATATATATATATATATATATATATATATATATATATATATATATATATATATATATATATATATATATATATATATATATATACATATATATATATATATATATATATATATATATATATATATATATATATATATATATATATATATATATATATATATATATATATATATATATATATATATATATATATATATATATATATATATATATATATATATATATATATATATATATATATATATATATATATATATATATATATATATATATATATATATATATATATATATATATATATATATATATATATATATATATATATATATATATATATATATATATATATATATATATATATATATATATATATATATATATATATATATATATATATATATATATATATATATATATATATATATATATATATATATATAAGATATTTATATCTACTTGGGCTGTTTCCCCTTTTAATTGGGGGTAGCAGACATCAAAAAATGAAAACAATAAGGGGATTACTTCGCTCTATATGCAATGATGAGGGAGCTAGCGACCGTTCAGATGGCACTGCTGGAGTGCCATAGCCCATCCTCCCGGCTCTTCCAAAACCTGTGTCGCTTCTCAACTGCCAACTCCCCTACTGCCCCTACCACAAGGCTACCCCTGTAAGATGCAGCCCCGTGGTAGCAACAGATGCCCATCAGAGCTACGTCACAATCGCTCGCCACTAATTCCTATTTCTAGCAAGCTCACTTGCTTCCCTCACATCCATCCTACTATCATTCAGGGCTCTCCTTACTCCATCCATCCACCCAAACCTAGGCCTTCCTCTAGCATTTCTCCCATCAACTCTTGTATTCATCACCTTTGTCAGCAGTCTTTCATCATCCATCCTTTCCACATGGCCAAACCATCTCAGAACATTCATATCTACTCTGGCTGCAAATTCTCTCCTCACACCCGTTCTTGCTCTCACCATTTCATTCCAAACCCTATTCAACCGAGATACACCAATCATACTTCTCAGGCATTTCATCTCAAACACATTTAGTTTCTGTCTCTTGCTTATTTTCATACCCCATAACTCTGATCCATACATCACAGTTGGCACAACCACTTTCTCATACAAAACTTACTTCACATTCATTTCCAACCCTCTATTCTTCATCACACCTTTCAATGCACCCAACACTTTACATCCTTCATTCACTCTGTGACACACATCTGCTTCCACTCCATCATCTGCAGCTATAACCGAGCCTAAATACTTAAACTGATCAACTTCTTCAAGTGTCTCCCCATTCAACATAACATTCAATCCAGCACCATGCTCATTTCTTTCACACCTCATAACCTTACTCTTTTCCACATTCACTCGCAACTTCCTTCGATCACACACCATTCCAAATTCTGACACTAACTGACACAGCTTCTCCTCTGAATCTGCCACAACCACAGTATCATCTGCAAACAACAACTTATTCAGCTCTCACTCGTTATCATCCCCATCTACCATTCTCAAACCTCTACCACACACTTTCTCATTCACCTCTCTTACGACTCCATCAATATACAAATTGAACAGCCATGGTGACATCACACATCCCTGTCGCAGTCCCACACTCACTGGAAACCAATCACTCACTTTATTCCCTACCTTAAAACAAGCTCTACTACCCTCATACAAACTCTTCACTACATGCAACAATTTATCATTAATTCCATATAACCTCAAAACATTCCACGTTGCCTCTCTATTTAC
>JAXCGZ010023253.1:20000-22500 GCA_037179515.1 Halocaridina rubra
TGTTAACCTCCTCTTTGCACAGTACTTTTCATACGTCTGTGCATCACCTACTTGCAACCATACCTCATAAGCCCCCTTCTGTTCAGCCACTACTGCACACACCTGCTCATTATACCATTCACTATCTTTCCTTTTACTTCCACCAGTTAATAGCCTTTCGAACACTGCTTCGGCAAACTTCATAATTTCCCCCTTGAAACAGCCATATGCACTCCCTCCTCCACTTTCAATTTCACTACATTCCACACATTTCTCACACTAGCCTTATACTCAGTATCTTTTTCTTTCTCATACAATTCATTCACCTTTAGCACCCCTCTTCCTTTCTCGCTTCTCCTTTTTCTCCACTTTTCTCCCACTCTTGTTCTACTTTCCACTAAATAATGATCAGATATTTCATCACTAGCTCCTCTCAGTACATTCACATCCAATACTCTTCCAATCACAATCTTGTTCACCACAAAATTATGCATTAATGCTCTGTCAACTATTCTTCCATTATCCATTCTGACCCATGTGTACTTGTGCACGTCCTTCATATCAAATACAGTATTAGCAATCAACATCTCTCTCAATACACATTTCTATCATTTTCTCTCCAATCTCATTCCTGCCAGATACTCCATACTTCTCAATTACACCATCTACTGGCTCATTCCCTACTCTAGCATTCAAATCTCTCATCAACAGCACATTCACATTCATTCCCAAGTCTTCCTTACACTCGTTCTATTTCATTCAAAATTCTACTCTTTCTTCCTCATTTCTTTCACTACCAGGGCCATATGCACTCACAAGCGCACAAGCCTTGCAGCCTAGCCTCATTTTAGCCAATATTATTCGAGACGATACTTCCTTCCATGCCACCACACACTTATTCATCTCTTCACTTAGTAACAGAGGCAATCCCTCTCTTCCTCTCCATCTCTCAACTCCAGACACATTACCTACCACTCTCCCAAATGTCTCCTCAAAATTCCCTTTTATCTTAGTTTCCCTCAGTGCAAGCACATCTATCTTTCTCTAAGCAAACATACTGTTTATCACCTCCCTCTTACTTTCGTTTACACCACAACCACGTACATTCAGAGACCCAAATACAAGGGTTCTGGCTGGATCTCTCCTTCCAGAATACCCCCGTATCTCTTGGCTATTCGTAGGAAGTATAAAATACAGAGGAGGAAATTCCCAGTCCCCCCTGGTCCGCCCATTTAGTTGACTTTTACGACACGCAGGGGAACACGGAGGAAGCGCTCTTATATGTATATATATATTGTACAAACGTAAATAATATTCTTTTTATCAAAATATGTAATTATTGTAAATAGGTAATCATTTAGTAATTATTAAGTTATTTTAAAGTTGTATTTAATGGGTCAATAATTACTCTTGGGTTGTTTGTAACTCCTACCACTGAAATAGCTGTACATATAAATAACCCTGAATTTGATCATTAAAGCAGTTCAATATTCTGCTTGTATTGGTGAACATCCTCTTTTACATATTAAGTAAAATAACTCTTGCTTCCCGTTTGAAGTAGTGAAGTAACTACAGTCGTTACACTGGTGACCCCGGAGTGTTTCTATCTCTCAACCACGCCATGACAGACATCAAACTTTCTACAGTGGCAACAGACTTTATTGCTAACTTCAAACTCCCGACGTTCTCCACTATCGACGCCCACATCTGGTTCCGACGTGCAGAAATGCAATTTCATTTAAAGAGGATCACAAATTCCGAAACACAAGCTGATCATGTTTTATCATCCATTCTTTCCCCAGATATCAGACTGGTTGGAATCCCAGGGTGACAACGCCATCGCAAACCAGAGCTTCGCCTATCTTCCCGCACACCTACAAGTCATGGTATTTTCCATTTCATATGAACTTCAGGTCCTCCAATATTCTCAAAGTTTCGTCGGCTGTTTCCAGAAAAACTCATCATAACAAAAAAGGTCTTCAAGGAAATGTAAGTAATGGTCTTTGTCAAAAGGCATCCAGACCATTGGCATCCCCAATTGTACATAGTAATAAAAAAGGACGGCACACTACAACCCTGCAGCGACTACAGGCGATTGAATATGAAGACAGAACCTGATCATTACCCTCTCCCTAACATTGTTGATGTCACGACATACCTACATGGAGCCAAGATATTTTCCAAACTGGACTTGCTCAAAGGTTACTATCAAGTCCCTATGAATCCTGAAGACATTCCCAAGACAGCCATAACCACTCCCTTTGGAACATATACGTTCAACTACTCTTGCTTCGGCCTCAGAAACGCCGGAGCCTCTTTCCAACGCATAATGGATGGGATTTTGGGTGACCTACCCTACTGTGTTGCTTATGTGGATGACATCCTAGTTTTCTCTACTAATCATGACACCCATACCAAACACCTCCACCAAGTTCTTGAATGTCTACGCTCTGCTGGTCTCATCGTCAGGTACGACAAGTGTGTGTTTGGAGTCAAAGAAGTTGAGTTCCTGGGACAATGT
>JAXCGZ010023253.1:40000-45000 GCA_037179515.1 Halocaridina rubra
TTGTTCCTTGTATATGTAAATGACCTACCAGAGTCTGTAAATTCATTCATGAATATGTTTGCAGATGATGCAAAGATTGTGAAGAAAGTAAAAAACGAGAACAATGGTAGAGAACTTCAGGAAGATCTAAATAATCTGCATGAGTGGTCAGAAAAGTGGCTAATGAAATTCAATACCTCAAAATGTAAGGTAATGAGAATGGGTACAAGTGCAAGAAGGCCCAAGCTTGACTAATCGGTGGCTGGTGTGCAACTTCAAAAGACAGAAAATGAGAGAGATCTAGGAGTAAACATACTGGCAGATTTGTCTCCAGAAATACATATAAATGGCATAGTAAGGGCAGCATATGCATTCTTATCAAATGTAAGGGTAGCCTTCAGGCACATGGACAAGGAAATGTTCAGAAATATTTATGTAACCTATGTGAGGCCAAAACTCGAATATGCAGCCCCCTTTTGGAATCCACACTTGAAAAAGCACATAGCTAAGCTTGAAAAAGTTCAAAGACATGCCACGAAACTGGTGCCAGAAATACGCAATCTCAGTTATGATGAGAGGCTGATGGAATTAGACTTACCATCACTCGAAGCTAGAAGATTGAGGGGGGGATATGGTGACAGTCTTTAAATTCCTTCATGGTTATGATAGAGTGGATAGGGATCGATATTTTGATATGGCTGGCTCTAGAACTAGAGGTCATAGTTTGAAGCTTCGTAAGAAAACTTCTTTGCAGGATGTAAGGAAATATTTTTTCAGTGTAAGAGTAGTTGATAATTGGAATTCGCTAAGCGAGAAGGTAGTTAATGCTATCTCAATCCATAGTTTTAAGGACAGGTATGATAAGAATCACTAAGTATAAAATGGAACCGATCAGGAGACGGGAAGATACGACTTTTGGGCTCTTTCTCGTAAACACAATTAGGTAATCACAATTAGGTAATTACACACACACACACACACACACACACACACACACACACACACACACACACACACACACACACACACATATATATATATATATATATATATATATATATATATATATATATATATATATATATATATATATATATATATACATACATATATATCCATATATGCACACATACACACACATACATACATGCATACATATATACATAAATACATATAAAAAAAATACATATGCATACATATACATGCCTACATACATACATATATATACATATACACACACACACACACACACACACACATATATATATATATATATATATATATATATATATATATATATATATATATATATATATATATATATATATATAATATATACATATATACATATACATACATACACACACATACACACATATACACACACACACACACACACACACACACACACACACACACACACACACACACACACACACACACATATATATATATATATATATAATATATATATATATATAATATATATATATATATATATATATATATATATATATATAGTAAGGAAGCCCATCAGTGAAACAAAACTTATAAAACAATGCTATATTTCGGATCCTAACTGGATCCCTTCTCAAGCACAACTGAGACAAAATAACAAAGAAGGAGGAGACATAAGCAAAAGGACTCATGAGACCTGAGGGATTAAAAATTTTTATGATAACAGGACAGGTCTAATCCAAACGAATTATCCTCAACCAAGAAGCCGCCAAGATCATTAAACCATTAACAAAGAAAAATGTTAATCCTTAAAATGATAAATGATCTGAAAGAAGATAGCCCCCAACATATTATTATAATTAAAAGAATATTAATAAATATGCACATATAGATATACACATGTAACAATATCTGTACACACATCCCCATATACAAGAGCATAGAAAATGAAATATATATATAAATCCTAATACAATCAAAATACACAATAACGACTACAATCTGGTTGGGGGTTTATCTTGAGGGATAACTTCGTTGAGGCAGCGCTTCAGGAGGGCTTTATCAATTATGTCAGGGGTCCATTGCCCCCTAGATAGATTAAAATTGTCCTTCATTTCAATGAGGGAAGATTCCACTATTTTCCGTTTGAATTGACAGGTACTTTTAAATAGCATAGTGGCACCACTCCAATCAATCCGATGATTATGTACATTGATGTGGATAAAAATAGCTGAATTTTCTTGATTATATCTTACTGCTCTCTTGTGTTCTAAGACTCTCTGGGATAGAGAGCGGCCTGTTTGTCCTATGTACACTCTATAGTTTTTTTTATGTCTCCTCCTTCTTTGTTATTTTGTCTCAGTTGTGCTTGAGAAAGAAACCAGTTAGGATCCGAAATATAGCATTGTTTTATAAGTTTTGTTTCACTGATGGGCTTCCTTACTATTTAGTGCTGTATGCTAACAGTTTGTACTTATTTATATATGTATATATATATATATATATATATATATATATATATATATATATATATATATATATATATATATATATATATATATATATATATACTATATATATACAAATACACATATATACATATATATATATACACATACACACACACACACACACACACACACACACAACCATATATATATATATATATATATATATATATATATATATATATATATATATATATATATATATATATATATATATATATATATATATATATATATATATATATATATATACATATATATACATATATACATATATATACATATATATATATATATATATATATATATATATATATATATATATATATATATATATATATATATATATATATATATATATATTATATATATATATTTATATATATATATATATATATATATATATATATATATATATATATATATATATATATATATATATATATATATATATATATATATATATATATATATATATATATATATATATATATATATATATATATATATATATATATATATATATATATATATATATATATATATATATATATATATATATATATATATATATATATATATATATATATATATATATATATATATATATATATATATATATATATATATATATATATATATATATATATATATATATATATATATTTAATAAGTCAAGGCACTACCAACTACACACCGCAGAAGGTTAAAAGGAATCCAACCTTATGGCTTATATCTGCTATACTTATGAATGAACGCATTCTATCTGAATGCCACTATGTCCATATTACAGATTCCCCAACCTCACTCGTGGCTTCATTTTCGCATTTATTTCAAATCCCAATCTCATTCGTGCCATGAAATAACCAAATAAGCAGAATACATATGTGAAAACATGAAGCATTTTTTATCTCTACCGGGACTCGAACCTAGGACTTATAATTACAATTATAAGTCAAGGCGCTACCAAGTACACACCACAAAAGGTTAAAAGGAATCCAACTTTTTAGCCTATATCAGCTATACTTAGGAATGAACGCGTTCTATCTGAATGCCTCTATGTTCATATTACAGCTTCCCCAACCTTACTCGTGGCTTCATTTTCGCATTTAATTCAATTCCCAATCTCATTCGGGTCATGAAATAATCAAATAAGCACATTACATATGTGAAAACATGAATCATATTTTACCCCAACCGGGACTCGAACCTAGGACTTATAATTACTAAGTTAAGGCACTACCAACTACACACCACAGAAGGTTAAAAGGAATCCAACCCTATAGCTTATATCTGCTATACTTAGGAATGAACTCATCCTATATGAAAACGATTCATGTTTTCACATATGTATTGTGCTTATTAGGTTATTTCATGGCCCGACTGGGATTGGGAATTGAATTAAATGCGAAAATGAAGCCACGATTGAGTTTGGGGAATCTGTAATATGAACATAGTGGCATTCAGATAGAATGCATTCATTCCTAAGTATAGCAGATATAAGATATAAGGTTCGATTCCTTTTAACCTTCTGCGGTGTGTAGTTGGTAGCACCTTGACTAGTAATTATAAGTCCTAGGTTAGAGTCCCGGTGGGGGTAAAGATTGATTCATATTTTCACATATGTAATGTGCTTATTTGGTTATATCATGGCCCGAATGAGGGTGGAAATTGAATTAAATGCGAAAATGAAGCCACAAGTGAGGTTGGGGATTCCATAATATGAACATAGTGGCATTCAGATTGAATGCATTCATTCCTAAGTATAGCAAATATAAGCTATAGGGATGGATTCCTTTTATCCTTCTGTGGTGTGTAGTTGGTAGCACCTTGACTTAGTAATTATAAGTCCTAGGTTCGAGTCCCGGTCGAGGCAAAATATGATTCATGTTTTCACATATGTAATGTGCTTATTTGATAATTTCATGGACCGAATGAAATTGGGAATTGAATTAAATGTGAAAATGAAGCCACGAGTGAGGTTGGGGAATCTGTAATATGAACATAGTGGCATTCAGATAGAATGCGTTCATTCCTAAGTATAGCAGATATAAGCTATAAGGTTGGATTCCTTTAAACCTACTGTGGTGCGTAGTTGGTAGCGCCTTGACTTAGTAATAAGTCCTAGGTTCGAGTCCTGGTTGGGGTAAAAATTATTCATGTTTCACATATGCAATGTGCTCATTTGGTTATTTCATGGCCCGAATGACATTGGGAACTGAATTAAATTCGAAAATGAAGCCATGAGAGAGGTTGGGGAATCTGTAATATGAACAAAGTGGCATTCAGATAGAATGTTTTCATTCCTAAGTATAGCAGATATAAGCTATAAGGTTGGATTCCTTTTAACCTTCTGTTGTGTGTAGTTGGTAGCGCCTTGACTTAGTAATTATAAGTCCTAGGTTCGAGTCCCGGTCGGGATAAAAAAAAATTATTCATGTTTTCACATATGTAATGTGCTTATTTGGTTATTTCATGGCCCGAATGAGTTTGGGAATTGAATTAAATGCGAAAATGAAGCCTAGAGTGAGGTTGGGGAATCTGCAATATGAACAT
>JAXCGZ010023253.1:50000-52632 GCA_037179515.1 Halocaridina rubra
AGTATACATGGATGAGAGTGGCAAATGGAAGAGTGAAAGAAAGAGCATTGATGGATTATGTGTTGGTAGCAAAGAGCATGGTTGGTAGAGTGAAAGATGCACATGCATTCAGGGGTGTGGCTGCTGGGATGTCTGATCATTTTTGGTTGAAGCAAAAGTGGTAGTAGCAAAAGAGTGGGGAAATAGTGTGGGGGATGTAGAAGGGAAATAGTGAAAGTGGAAGATTTGATAAAGCCAGAGAAGAGACAGGAATATCAGGACAGGTTGAGATTGGCATATGACATGGTGAAAGAAAGAGAAGTTGGGGAGTTAAAGGAGGAATGGGGGTTGATGAAACTATGTTTTGTGGGACATGCAAGTGATGTGTGTGGAAAGAGGTTTGTTGGAGGTGGCATGAGGAGGGGCAGCGGGTGGTGGAATGAAGGGGTGAAAATGATGTGGAAGAGAAAAAGAGGGCTTTTGAGGAATGGCTGCAGTGTAAAAGTAGGGAGAAGTATGAAAGATATAGGGAGAAAAATGTGGAAACCAAGCGGAAGGTAGAGGAAGAGAAGAGGTTGGCAAATGTTAGGTGGGGATAGTATTTTAGTAGGTCATATGAGGAGAATAAAAAGAAATTTTGGAAAGAAGTGAAGAGAGTAAGGAAGGGTGGATCGAGGATGGAAGAGACAGTGAAAGATGTGAATGGACAGATGTTAAGAGGGAACGATGCAAGGAAAAGATGGGCAGAATATTTTGAGTGCTTGTTGAATGTTGAGGAAGATAGAAAGGCAGCTATAGTGGCAGTGGGAGGGATTCAAGGGCCAGTAACGGGAGATGAAAATGAGAGAGAGATTACAAGAGAGGAGGTGAAAAGGGCATTGTATGAATCGAAAGCAGGTAAAGCACCTGGAATGGATGGTGTGAGAGCAGAGATGTTGAAAGAAGGGGGTGTGACTGCATTGGAATGGTTAGTGAGAGTGTTTAATATATGCTTTATGTTGTCATTGGTGCCAGTGGAATGGGTGATTGCCTGTATAGTGCCCCTATACAAAGGTAAGGGAGATATGTATGAATGCAGTAATTTTAGGGGTATAAGTTTGTTGAGTGTGGTAGGAAAAGTGTATGGTAGGATACTGGTTAATAGGATTAGGGATAAGACAGAATATGTGATCGCGGAAGTGCAGAGTGGTTTTAGGAGAGGTAAAGGTTGTATAGATCAGATGTTTATAGTTAGGCAGTTATGTGAGAAATATTTAGCAAAGGGTAAGGATGTGTATTTTGCATTTTTGGATATGGAGAAAGCATATGATAGAGTTGATAGAGAAGCTATGTGGAATGTTTTGAGATTATATGGCATTAATGGTAAATTGTTGCATGCAGTGAAGAGTTTGTATGAGGGCAGTAGAGCTTGTGTTAGGGTTGAGAATGAAGTGAGTGAGTGGTTTCCAGTGAGTGTGGGACTGAGACAGGGATGTGTGATGTCACCATGGCTGTTCAATTTCTATATTGATGGAGTTGTAAGAGAGGTGAATGAGCGAGTGCGTGGTCGAGGTTTGAGAATGGTAGATGGGGATGATAACGAGTGGGAGATGAATCAGTTGCTGTTTGCAGATGATACTGTGGTTGTGGTAGATTCAGAGGAAAAGCTGTGTCAGTTAGTGTCAGAATTTGGAATGGTGTGTGAGAGAAGGAATTTGCGAGTGAATGTGGGAAAGAGTAAGGTTATGAGGTATACAAGAAATGAGGATGGCGCTGGATTGAATGTTATGTTGAATGGAGAGACACTTGAGGAAGTTAATCAGTTTAAGTATTTAGGTTCGGTTATAGCTGCAAATGGTGGAGTGGAAGCAGATGTGTGTCACAGAGTGAATGAAGGATGTAGAGTGTTGGGTGCATTGAAAGGAGTGATGAAAAATAGAGGGTAGGAAATGAATGTTAAGAAAGTTTTGTATGAGAAAGTGGTTGTGCTAACTGTGATGAATGGATCAGAGTTATGGGGTATGAAAGTAAGTGAGAGACGGAAACTAAAAGTGTTTAAGATGAAATGCCTGAGGATTGGTGTATCTCGATTGGATAGGGTTAGGAATGAAGTGGTGAGAGCAAGAACGGGTGTGAGGAGAGAAATTGCAGCCAGAGTAGATGTGAATGTTCTGAGATGGTTTGGCCACGTGGAAAGGATGGATGATGAAAGACTGCTGAAAAAGGTGATGAATGCGAGAGTTGATGGGAGAAATGCTAGAGGGAGGCCTAGGTTTGGGTGGATGGATGGAGTAAGGAGAGCCCTGAATGATAGGAGGATGGATGTGAGGGAAGCAAGCGAGCGTGCTAGGAATAGGAATGAGTGGCGAGCGATTGTGACGCAGCTCTGATGGGCATCTACTGTTACCACGGGGCTGCATTTTACAGAGGTAGCCCTGTGGTAGGGGCAGTAGGAGGAGTTGGCAGTTGTGAAGCGACACAGGTTGTGGAAGAGCGGGAGGATGGGCTGTAGCACTCCAGCAGTGCCATTTGAACTTTCACTAGCTCCCTCGTCATTGCCCATAGAGCAAAGTAATCCCCCTATTTGTTTTCCTTTCTTGATGTCGGATACCCCCCAATTAAATTGGGAAACAGCCAAGGTAAATAGATAGTGTGTGTGTACATGTATATATAT
>JAXCGZ010023254.1:0-52512 GCA_037179515.1 Halocaridina rubra
CTCAGTACTGTTGACAGGTGGATATTTTTTTTTATTTTTTTTTTACTTATTCAATTATTTCGTGTATCAAACTAACTAACAAGTTAATATAAATGGGGAGGATACTGATTTTAACAATACATGGAACCACAGGATCAGGTAAACGGCTTAAGAGCTTTCCCCAGTTTACACAAAAAATTAGGTAATGTGATGTGATGGCTTCACCTCTGGCAACTCTTCTAAATTTCCTTCAAGGCAGAACTGGACGGCAGCTTCTCTCTCCCCTCACGAAAAATGTTCTCAATTTTTTTTCCTTTAATATTTTGGACAGTCTCGTCATACAACAAATATAAGTTTTGTACTCACAATACTCTGCAGGATTTCAGATTTAGGGAAATTATGGTAAAGTTTTCCACTAAGCACTTAGTCACTCGAAACAACTAAAAATTTAAGAGGAGCAGTTCCGTGTGTCACTGAACGCGCGATGTTTTTGTGTGTGTGTGTGATTACCTAATTGTGATTACCTAATTGTGTTTATGGGAAAGAGCCCAAAGCTCGATTCTTCCCGTCTCCTGATCGGTTCCATTTTATACTTAGTGATACTTATCATACCTGTCCTTAAAACTATGGATTGAGATAGCATTAACTACCTCCTCGCTTAGCCAATTCCAATTATCAACTACTCTTACACTGAAAAAGTATTTCCTTACATCCTGCAAAGAAGTTTTCTTACGAAGCTTCAAACTATGACCTCTAGTTCTAGAGCCAGCCATATCAAAATATCGATCCCTATCCACTCTATCATAACCATGAAGGAATTTAAAGACTGTCACCATATCCCCCCTCACTCTTCTAGCTTCGAGAGATGGTAAGTCTAATTCCCTCAGCCTCTCATCATAACTGAGATTGCGTATTTCTGGCACCAGTTTCGTGGCATGTCTTTGAACTTTTTCAAGCTTAGCTATGTGCTTTTTCAAGTGCGGATTCCAAAAGGGGGCTGTATATTCGAGTTTTGGCCTCACTTAGGTTACAAAAATATTTCTGAACATTTCCTTGTCCATGTTCCTGAAGGCTACCCTTACATTTGATAAGAATGCATATGCTGCCCTTACTATGCCATTTATATGTATTTCTGGAGACAAATCTGCCAGTATGTTTACTCCTAGATCTCTCTCATTTTCTGTCTCTTGAAGTTGTACTCCAGCCACCGAGTAGTCAAGCTTGGGCCTTCTTGCACTTGTACCCATTCTCATTACCTTACATTTTGAAGTATTGAATTTCATTAGCCACTTTTCTGACCACTCATGCAGATTATTTAGATCCTCCTGAAGTTCTCTACCATTGTTCTCGTTTTTTTTTTCGTTTTTCGTGTGTGTGTGTGTGTGTGTGATTACCTAATTGTGATTACCTAATTGTGTTTACGGGAAAGAGCCCAAAGCTCGTATCTTCCCGTCTCCTGATCGGTTCCATTTTATACTTAGTGATACTTATCATACCTATCCTTAAAACTATGTGATTACCTAATTGTGTGTGTGTGTGTGTACTTACCTAATTTGTACTTATCTAATTTGTGTTTACGGGAAAGGGCCCAAAGCTCGTATCTTCCCGTCTCCTGATCGGTTCCATTTTATACTTAGTGATACTTATCATACCTGTCCTTAAAACTATGGATTGAGATAGCCTTAACGACCTCCTCGCTTAGCGAATTCCAATTATCAACTACTCTTACACTGAAAAAGTATTTCCTTACATCCTGCAAAGAAGTTTTCTTACGAAGCTTCAAACTATGACCTCTAGTTCTATAGCCAGCCATATCAAAATATCGATCCCTATCCACTCTATCATAACCATGAAGGAATTTAAAGACTGTCACCATATCCCCCCTCAATCTTCTAGCTTCGAGTGATGGTAAGTCTAATTCCCTCAGCCTCTCATCATAACTGAGATTGCGTATTTATGGCAACAATTTCGTGGCATGTCTTTGAACTTTTTCAAGCTTAGCTATGTGCATTTTCAAGTGTGGATTCCAAAAGGGGGCTGCATATTCGACCTTTTGCCTCACATAGGTTACATAAATATTTCTGAACATTTCCTTGTCCATGTGCCTCAAGGCTACCCTTACATTTGATAAGAATGCATATGCTGCCCTTACTATGCCATTTATATGTATTTCTGGAGACAAATCTGCCAGTATGTTTACTCCTAGATCTCTCTCATTTTCTGTCTCTTGAAGTTGTACTCCAGCCACCGAGTAGTCAAACTTGGGCCTTCTTGCACTTGTACCCATTCTCATTACCTTACATTTTTAAGTATTGAATTTCATTAGCCATTTTTCTGACCACTCATGCAGACTACTTAGATCCTCCTGAAGTTCTCTACCATTTTTCTCTTTTTTACTTTCTTCACAATCTTTGCATCATCTGCAAACATATTCATGAATGAATTTACAGACTCTGGTATGTCATTTACATATACAAGTAACAAAAGTGGCCCTAGAACTGAACACTGTGGAACCCCACTACTAACCCTTCTCCATTCAGACAATGAGTGTCTTACTCTAACCCTCTGTTCCCTTCCTTCTAAGTAAGTTTTTATCCATTCCAAAACATTTCCATCTATTCTAGCCATTGCTTGCAGCTTCTTAATAAGTCTCCCATGTGGAACAGTGTCAAACGCTTTCTGGAAGTCTAGAAATATGCAATCTGCCCAGCCCTCTCTTTCCTGTAAGTTTCGACTTACCTCATAATAAAATTCTAATAAGTTTGTTACTGTTGATCTACCTTCTCTGAAGCCATGTTGCCTCACTGACAAAAAGTTGAAGGATTCCAAGTGAAGAGAGATATGTTTCCTTAGTAGTTTCTCCATAACTTTGCAAACTATGCTGGTCAAGGAAACTGGTCTATAGTTCAGAGCCGTATCCCTCCTTCCCTTTTGAAGATGGGTATTACATTTGCTTGTTTCCAGCATCTTGGAATCTCCTCTGACTCCAGTGACCTTTTAAATATGATACTTAGTGCCACTGACATTGAGTTTGCGCATTTTTTAAGTACATAAGGGGATATGTCATCAGGACCTGTAGCTTTATGAACATCTAAATCCATCAGCGCTTTGCATACCTCTGTGGCTGTAAGGTTGATGTTCTCTAATACCGGGCCTTGAGCTTCTATCTCTGCAATCTGAGGGGGTGGGGTATTTTCTACTGTAAATACTGCCTAAGTCTCCTTGTTCAATACTTTGCAGATCTCTTCATCCGTCTCAGTGATGCTTCCATCAGCTCTCTTAAGCCTTAAAACCTGTTCTTTTACCTTCAGTTTTCCTCTGATAAAGCTGTGAAAAAGCTTGGAATTTTCTTTTAGCCTTCCTGGTGACGTCCCTTTCATAGTCTCTATCTGCCTCTCTTCTTTTACTTTGGTAATCATTTCTTGCACTTTTCTATGTTTGCCAGGCATTTATGTTTTTTCTGCTCCTATGCCTTTTCCAGCATTTGTCTCTCCACTCCTTAGCTCTTTTATACTCATTATCAAACCATTTCTCTCTGGCATGAATTACACCTACTTTGGTGACAGGTATGCAACAATCTACTATCTTCCCCTATTTCTCACAAAAGATGTCATACATTTCTTGTACAAATTTGTTGTAAAATAAGGTTCTGCAATCAATAACTACAAAAAGCTCATTCATTTTGATGTAATCTCCTTTCGGATAGGTCCTCCTCATGTCCTCTGTGCCTCTACCCTCAGGCAGAATATCTTCAATGATATACTCCATTAACAACACAAAGTGGTCATTCTTTCCAATTGGTTGTTCATACTAAATTTATTCAATATCCAACACGTAATCTGTGAATACTAGATCAATGAGTGATGGCTCATCCTCACCCCTGGCCCTCGTTGGTTCCATTACATGTTGGTGTAGGAAATTCCTTTGTATGCAATCTAGAAATATTGCCCCGAATGAGTCCTCATCACTGTGTGGGTCAATATTTATCCAATCTATCTCTTTATGATTAAAAATCTCTCATAATCAAAATCCTACATTTCCTCTCCCCTGCCATGTTAACAACTGAGTTCATGACTTCAATATTACCTATATGACTTTCATCATAAATATCTAGCCTATGTTGGTTCCTTGGTGGGTTATATACAACAAATATTATAATGCTCTCTGACCAGTATATATGCGAGCAACAAGAAATTCCTTGAACTCACTTTCTATGGCCAAGTTTATTTCTTCAATCTGACTCCTTTCATTTATGAGCAGTGCTATCCCTCCACCAGTCCTCTCAGATCTTTCAACCCTTAATATTCAGAAGCCCTTAGGAAAAACTGTGACACTGTTTATGTCCTCACTCAACTTAGTCTCTGTAACTGCTACTATATCTGGCTTACTGTTGTAAATCCTATCTTTTAATTCTACTGCCTTACCAGCTAATCCATCAGCATATGTGTATACAAATCTTAATGAGGCTCCATCCCCCGATCTTCTGTCATTATCTTCTTTATCTCCCCTTTGTCTGGAAGAACTCTGAAATGAAAGTTTTTCTTCTTTTCTGCATCTCTTTCCTCATTTAACCTTCTTGCCTCTTGCAATAGGGTTTTGATCTTTCCCATCTCTTCCTGTGTTCTGTATCATATAATGAACACTTCTTTGAATTCTTGAAGGTCTTTTAGACTTTTTTCCTCATCAATATTTCTCTGCAAGTTTCCCCTCTCTCAAAGGTTACTTTTGTTGGTCTCTGCTTTCCCTCCCTCGAATATTTGCCTAGTTGATGAATGTTTACAATATCCTCAGGACCACAAACTACTCCAAGCTTTCTTATCAGGTCTACAACCGTAGCTTTATTTTCTTTAAGTCTCCCCTGCCATGTTGGCTCCTGGGATTCACTTATGCATGAGATTACCACTGTCTTCTCTTTAGCAAGTGGCTGTTTAATCAGTGGATTTGCCCTTTCCATCACAACGTCTTTCATTTTTTCTATTACTGTCTCTGTATAGTCAACTGTTTGTATGTTTTCCAGTGCCACCACCTTCACAGCCTCTTTTATTGCCACATTCCCCTTTAGTGTATCAGCAAAGGAAGTTTTCATGGCATCATGTTCAGGTATTTAGCTCCTGAAACTCTTTTCTACACTGTTCGATGTTTTCCTTAATAAGAACATTCCAAGCTGCAATCTCGTCTCTCTCAGAAGAGAGTAGTGAACTAACATTTAACTCATTTAGGTTGTCATTCAACTGTTTGTTGTTATCTTCTTGTTTAGAAATTCTGGTTTCTAGTTCACTCTTTTCCCCTTTTAGCTTCTTTATTCGCTTTTCTAGTTCCTTTCTCTCTGCCCTTGTGCTTTATTTGCTTCCTCCAAAAATCGTATTTCCTCTCTGAGTGTGATTACCTAATTGTGATTACCTAATTGTGTTTACAGGAAAGAGCCCAAAGCTCGTATCTTCCCGTCTCCTGATGGGTTCCATTTTCTACTTAGTGACACTTATCATACCTGTCTTTAAAACTATTGATTGAGATAGCATTAACTACCTCCTCGCTTAGCCAATTCCAATTATCAACTACTCTTACACTGAAAAAGTATTTCCTTACATCCTGCAAAGAAGTTTTCTTACTTAGCTTCCAACTATGACCTCTAATTATAGAACCAGCCATATCAAAATATCGATCCCTATCCACTCTATCATAACCATGAAGGAATTTAAAGACTGTCACCATATCCCCCCTCAGTCTTCTAGCTTCGAGTGATGGTAAGTCTAATTCCCTCAGCCTCTCATCATAACTGAGATTGCGTATTTCTGGCACCAGTTTCGTGGCATGTCTTTGAACTTTTTCAAGCTTAGCTATGTGCTTTTTCAAGTGTGGATTCCAAAAGGGGGCTGCATATTCGAGTTTTGGCGTCACATAGGTTACATGAAAATTTCTGAACATTTCCTTATCCATACGCCTGAATGCTACCCTTACATTTGATCAAAAGGCATATGCTGCCCTTACTATGCCATTTATATGTATTTCTGGAGACAAATCTGCCAGTATGTTTACTCCTAGATCTCTCTCATTTTCTGTCTCTTGAAGTTGTACTCCAGCCACCGAGTAGTCAAGCTTGGACCTTCTTGCACTTGTACCCATTCTCATTACCTTACATTTTTAAGTATTGAATTTCATTCTGTGTGTGTGTGTGTGTGTGTGTGTTTGTGTGATATATATATATATATATATATATATATATATATATATATATATATATATATATATATATATATATATATATATATATATATATATACATACATGTATATGTTGTTCCGGTTTTACGTCACGTATTCCCTTTTCTACAAAGGGCTAGGACGGTTGCCCTCTTGAAAAGGACTTGTTTTGGCAGATGTGATCCTTACCCTGAGTGCATACCCTTGCTAACCTCAGACCGTGACGGTATATATATATATATATATATATATATATATATATATATATATATATATATATATATATATATATATATATATATATATATATATATATATATATTGCCCTAACCTCCTCTATTGCTAAAGTTTTCGAAACTTTGCTCAATGCTCACGTCTTGGAACACCTTGAATCTAACTCACTTATCTCCTATCACCAGTACTGCTTCCACAAGGCAAGATCCACTGGTGATCGCCTGTCCTATCTTTCTCATGTATGGTCAGCTTCTCTGAGGAACTATGGGGAATCTTTTGTCGTTGTCCTTGATATCTCTAAGGCTTTTGACAGAATCGGGTGCAAGGCTCTGTTGGCCAAACTCCCTGCCTATAGCTTTACCCCTTCTTTCTGTTCTCTGATTTCCAGATTTCTTACTGGCCTTTTTATATCTGTAGTTGTTGATGGCGCGTCATCTAGCCCTTTCTCTGTTACCAGTAGTGTTCCACTGGGCTCTGTTCTTTCACCTACTCTGTTCCTTCTCTTCATCAATGATCTTCTACAATCTCCATCCTCCTCTCTTCTTTATGCCTTTGCTGATGATTCTACCCTTCACTTTTCCTCTACCTTTATTTCACAACTCTCATCTTTTTCTCGCAATCAGTCTCGTATCACTCTTTCTTCTTCTCTTAATTCCGATTTGCAGAGAGTATCAGAGTGGGGTACTCAAAATTTATTCAAATTCAATGCCTCCAAGTCACAGTTTCTGGCTATATCTTTATCTTCTTCTCCTATTGATAACCCTATTGTCTTCGAAACTAACGAAATTTACTCTCTTAACTCTATCAACATATTAGGAATCCATATAGCCTCTAACTTGTCTTGGAGGATAACATAATCCAAATTTCAAAATCTTCATCCAAAAAATTGGGGGTTTTGTTTCGTTTTCGTCATTACTTTTCCTCTTTGCAGTAAATTTATAAAGGCCTTATCCGTCCCTGCTTAAATACTGCTCACACATCTGGGATGCTTCTTCTTATACTTATCTTCTTGATAGGGTTGAAGCTAAGGCAGTCAGACTCATTAATGATTCATCTCTTATTTCTAATCTGAATTTTCTCTCTCTTCGCCGTAAGGTATCTTCCCTTTCTCTTTTCTGTCACTACTACTTCCATCGCTGCTCTGATGAGTTGGTGAATTGCATCCCTCCTCCACTGCCGAGGCCGCGTAACACTCACCAAGCCGCCTCATCTCACAGGTACTGTGTGGAAATTTGTAGCTCGCAGATTTGTCGGTGCAGCGACTGCTTCTTCTCATCTACCTCCAGACTCTGGAACTCTATTCCTCCTTCAGTCTTTCCTAATTCTTATGACCTTTCATCCTTCAAAAAGCTGATCTATCGTCATCTCAGAGCCTAGTCCTCCATATCTCTGGGTCCTCGACTGTTTTTTCCGTCTGTCGTTTTCTTTTGTGTGACATTACCTCATCACTGCCTTGTCCATAACCTTTATCTTTTCCTTCGTCTTGGTATATACTCGTGCCCGGGCCTTTATTGATGAGGGCAGTTTCTACCTGGCCCGGTGTCACACTCATAAAAAAAAAAAAAAAAAAAAAAAAAAATATATATATATATATATATATATATATATATATATGTGTGTGTGTGTATATATATATATATATATATATATATATATATATATATATATATATATATATATATATATATATATATATATATATGTATATGTATATGTATATGTATATGTATATGTATATATATATATATATATATATATATATATATATATATATATATATATATATATATATATATATATATATATATATATATATATATTTACTTATTTATTTATTTATTTTGCATCAGAGAGATATGTATATTTTACACAAGGTTCCAAGACAGATATCTCCTTGGAAGAGTGTATTGAGAGAGTTTTTACCATTGAAATGCAGGTTTCTTTATCAGAAATAATTTTCATTATGAAAATATATATTACGCATGGAACTTCAAGAAAAATAATATAATGAGAAATTTTAATTTTCATGCTATGCTTCCTGAAATTATTTTTTTAAAGGGTGTGACAGCGATAAGTATGGTCCAAGTTGCATTTTGCAGTGCCAGTGCAAAAACGGAGGCAGATGTGATGCTCTGAGGGGAATGTGTCTCTGCCCTCCAGGCTGGAATGGAGACTCTTGCGAAGAAAAATGTCCGCGAGGTAAGTCATTGCTCTTAGAGAACTCTTTAGATTACTGAAGCTTATTGGAAAATGGTCAGGAATATAATAATATTCAGATAGAAATTAATAAATGAAACCGTTCTTATTTCTATTATTATTGGGTAATTACTCATACTGGCTACTCTTTTTCGCCTATTTACATCAGCCATGAATAGAATTTTCTAGTTTTTATAAATGTCACAGCTATGTTTTCTTGGTTATTCATTTCGTAATCTTAAAGGGCGACAGTGTATTCTATCGGCATTTCATCCGGACCTGCTCTCTTTTCGCATCTCATGATGATGTTTTATGAACTTCATTTTGTAATGTTCTTGGATGTTCTTCTTTAATTCAGGTACTTTACCTCAGTCAATAAAATAGCTTAAAATACTCATTCCATCTCATCGTATCTCCCCGTTTTCTACAATAATAATAATAATAATAATAATAATAATAATAATAATAATAATAATAATAATAATAATAATAATAATAATAATTATTATTATTATTATTATTATTATTATTATTATTATTATTATTATTATTATTATTATTATTATTATTATTATTATTATTATTTTACTAATAAATTAGACATAATGCCATATCCTGCTAATAGTTTCGTATGGCATATATCACACCTCGAGGATTGTGTGTTTCATTGGAGGTATGGGCCTGGGAGTAGGACTGTTTTTCTAATCGATTGTGTGCTCCATTCTGCCACATCGTTTTAAAGTAAGCTGTTACAACGTGCAGGAAATACTAGAACAAAATTGTTCACTTCGATCTTCACAACACCGGAATTGCTAAAAAGAAAATGGACAAAAAAAGTATTTATAAAATAATAATAATACTGTAGACATTTAGTGCTTGCCTACATTAACAGGTTTTTGGGGCATGCAGTGTGGCGAGGTTTGTGATTGCGAAAATGGGGGAACGTGTCATCATATAACAGGAGTGTGCCAGTGTCTTCCTGGTTACATTGGCGACAAGTGCCGAACAAGTTAGTAAATTATATTTCTGCATGCTTTGGCATTTCAAGGGAGCATAGTTTTCTTCCGTAAGCAGTAAGATAACTAAAATTTCCTTTCTAATACGTTGTCAGTTTGTCCTCGTGGGTTCTTCGGAGAGGAATGTAGTGAACGATGTCAGTGTGAGAGTGGCCAACCTTGTGATCATGTCACTGGAGCTTGTAGTTGCCCACCAGGTCATCGAGGAGATCAGTGCCACCAGTGTTAGTATTTTAGTTCTATCAAGTCCTAGCATGAAATCTAAGTTAAGCTTGGCTATTGTCATCTGTTAGGTATCCCGTATTGAGTTCTTTTAGATCCTTTCTCCATAAATTGATAATGTGATAACTTTCATTCAAATCTGTCTCAATATATTTCTCAGATTTCACATTTAAGAGATAAAAAGTATACTTACTGAGGTGCTACAGGAGTATGGTGATCTTTGGAACAGTTAGCAAGCTGCAGTTGGAATATGAATGCAGTGCATATTTTGTACATTTCATGGGTCTTTGGTTCTCTCACGCATATTTATACTATATATCAGATTACCTAAGTGCATGCATGTCTAGCACCCTTATTCCAAGTATTTTTAAAAGTGTATTGATCCTGAAGAGGTAGAGGGCTATTCAGGAAAAATAATCGTCATTGGATGTTGGAGATATTGATAAATTAAGAGTTTTAGCATTTCTTATAATTATCCAATACAGATTGCAATGAGGGTTTCTGGGGGAAAGACTGCCAAGAGATATGCCGGTGTGAAGGATCTTCTGTGTGTGACCCTGTCACAGGAAAGTGCTATTGTCCTCCTGGATTTAGAGGAAGAAAATGTAGAAGAAAATGTCCTGAAGGATATTATGGTGTTGACTGCAGGCAGGTGAGATATAAAATTCATGTACATTCATATGAAATATGTATGACTAAATGTAACATGCCAGTATAAATGTAATTTATCTGCTCTGAAAAAAGCTTGAATTCCATACACCAGTATTAGTAAAATATTCATATACTTTTCCTAAAGTGGTGTGCCATATCATTTTTTTATTTTCATTCATTAGGGAGATTTCATTCATTAGGGAGATTTTTTACAAAGGTTTTATTTTTTCTTACCGGTCTTTGTCATTCAGAAACAGACTTGAAGAGAATTACAAAAAAATGCTCAGGCTAGGAAATGGCCGTCTTTGATTGGCCGTCTTTGATTTTCTTTCTTTTATTTTTATATTTCCAGCAATGTCAGTGTGAAAATGAAGGAAAGTGTGATCCTGTTACTGGAAGTTGTGATTGTCAACCAGGATACTATGGGCCCACTTGCTCTCTTCCATGCCCCACTGGGTCTTACAGTGATTTTTGCAACGAGGTAATAAAAAGTTTTGTCATATATATATATATATATATATATATATATATATATATATATATATATATATATATATATATATATATATATATATATTATACAGTGTATATATATATATATATATATATATATATATATATATATATATATATATATATATATATATATATATATATATATATTTATTTATTTATTTATTTATTTTTTTATTTTTTATTATTTTTTTTGTGTGAGATACATGCGAATATTAAAAATATGGCTGGGAATGGCTACGAAAGGAAATGAGAAACAGGGAGTACTGTAGCAGTGAATAGTATATTTATCCACTCATCTTCAGAAGTATATGAAGCTGAGTAGATGAATATACTTTCAAGTGTTAATATAGTCCTTGTTTCTTACTTCCTTTTTGTAGCCGCCCCCATCACAACACCTAAATATAGTGGTACTGTACTTTACTTTTAGATTCCATTCTTTGCTTAAGTTCATAATATCCAATATATTTTGGTTTGATTTTATTTGTTTTTCAGACATGTGTATGTTCTCATGGGGGTATTTGTAGCGGTTCTGGGGAATGTATATGTCCTGCAGGTTATACAGGGCCTCTTTGTGAGAATCAATGCCCACCAAGGACTTGGGGTTTAGGTTGTGCATATTTATGCCAGTGTCAGAATGATGCTATTTGTCACCCAGGTGCGTATGTACATTTTTATGCAAGGGAATGTGCCCCTCCTCCATATATATATATATATATATATATATATATATATATATATATATATATATATATATATATATATATATATATATATATATATATATATATATATATATATATATATATATCTTAAATGATAGGTAAGAGAGGTAGAATAGGGAAGTGTGGAAATTGTTCTTAGCAGATATGATTGCATTACTTTATATATAAAGATATGTGCAAGGTAGTGTTTCTAAAAATGTGTGTCATTTATGGTTTTAGAAACGGATTATAGTTACAGTACTTCATTAGTACCTTATTCTTAGCTCCGCTGACTTTGTGTCCTTCTTTGAATATCTGTCCTCTTGCCATAAGTCCTTGCTGTCTTCTCACCAACTTGCTAAAGTTCGTTATATTGGAGACAACCCTGTGCATCACACTGAGTGGCTTTAGTCATCTCAAACCAATGTGGGAGGAAGTTGCCGAGATCATAACCTCTGGAATGGAGGCGTTCATCCCCTACTCTATGAAAACTTTTTCTCCCCCTAATCCTTAGATTTGACCTTGCCTGCTTCATGGCTGTTTAGGCCAGGGATCATACATGCCAGTCGTGCCAAGCCTCTCCTTCTGATTTAACCCTCTCGGCTAGTACTATGGCTAGGAATCAGAGCGCTGCTCAGATTCGAACGTCTAAAGCTTTCTCTTTAAGAAGTAAAGTTGATGACCTTAAGTCCTCTCTCACTGATAAATATTTTTGATCCTTAGCAAAAATCCTCTCCAAAAACTTCTGTAACTCAAGCTTTCCCCCATTTGTCCTGATGGTTCTATAGCTTGCTCTTCAACTGACAAAGACACTCTCTATACCTGCCATTTTTCTACCAACTTTTTCGTAAGTGAATTATGAACACCTGTTCCTCGTACTTTACCCCTTTCTAATCCTATACCCTCCCTTATTCTTACTTCTTGCAAATTCCGTAAGGTTCTTTGCTCTTTAGTCAGACAAGGCATCCGGACCTGATGGTATCATAGCAAGGTTCCGTAGGTAATCTGCAGGTGAACTGGCTCTTGTGCTTTGCCATCTTTTTTAATTCCTTCTCTCAGCCAGTATCCATCCTTCACCTTGGAAGCACGCCCTACCTCAGCCTTTTCCTAAGATGGGTGACCGATGTATTCCTTTCATCTACCAACCTCTTTCCCTAATCTCTGCTTTCGGTAGAGTATTCGAAACTTTGCTCAATTCTCACCTCTTGAAATATCTTGAATCTACTTTGCTAATTTCCAATCACTAGTATGTCTTGCACAAGGCAAGATCCACTGGTGATCTCCTGTCCTATCTCACTCATGTATGTTCATCTTCCCTGAAGAACTATGGAAAATCTTTTGTTGTGGCTTTTTTTTCGACACTTTGTGTGCCACAGAGTGTGGCACACGGTTCTGTTGATCAAACTTCCTGCTTATGATTTTACCCCTTTTCTCTCTTTTCTGATTTCCAGTTTTCTTTTTGACTGTTTTATATATGTGGTTGTTCATGACGCAATATCCAGCTCATTCCCATTTACCAGTGGGGTTCCATAGGGCTCTGTTCTTTCACCTAAGCTTTTCCTTCTCTTCATCAACGATCTTTTCCAGTCCTCATCCTCCTTTCTTCTACATTCTTAAGCCAACGATTCTACCCTTCATTTTCCCCTGCCTTCTCTTCACAACTTTCATCTGCTACTCGTAAGGAGTCTCATATCACTCTTTCTTCATCTCTCAACTCCAATTTACAGAGAGCATCTGAGTGGGGCACTGAGAATTTTGTTAAATTAAATGACTCCTAATAGCCCTATTGTCTTTGAAACTAACGAAGTTTACCCTCTTACTTTTGTTAATATAATAGGAATCCAGATAGCCAGGACAATTTTCTTGCCTGTTCCGGTGTAAAGAAAAAAACCAAACAAACTACTTCGTGACTTGTAATCTACCTTTAGCTTATTCAATAAATTTGTATATAGTCCATTAAATAACAATCCTCCAGTTACTCTACAGTAGTATGTGTGTAGTGTGAACTTCAGAGTTTTCACATCTAATCATTATTGCAATATCCTTTCAGCAACGGGTGAATGCCAGTGCGGATTAGGCTGGACAGGTCCACTCTGTGACCTGCCTTGTGAAGAGGGTCGCTATGGACCTAACTGTAATTTCCACTGTGCCTGTCACCACAATGTGACCTGTGATCGATTCTCCGGTTGCTGTATATGTGATCCTGGGCGTTACGGCCGATATTGTGAGCTTGGTCAGTAAAGAGATTGCTTATTGATACTTAGGCTTCAGAGTAATTACTCAGGTCATGTTATTATTATAGTTTAGAGTAGATATGCATTGATTATTGCTATTGTTCCATATAGATTTCATGATTTCATTCCATTTTAGGCCACCCTTTATAGAATATAGGCACTTAGATGAAGGAAAAGGATATATATCTTAAGTCTGTGCAGCCCATCAAGCGTTTCTCTGAATGTGGCCCTGAAATACTTGCAACTGAGTTGCTAAAAAAAGATATCATTATCCCCAATCTTTATGCTAAAACTATTTTTTAAAATGACATTTGGAGTTGCACTACTTTAGGCCTCACATCTGATGTGGCCTCCAGTGGGCTACAAGGACAGCTGGGATATGAAAGATTGAATATATATATATATATATATATATATATATATATATATATATATATATATATATATATATATATATATATATATATATATATATATATATATATATATATATATATATATATATATATATATATATATATATATATGTATGTGTGTGATTACCTAATTGTGTTTACGGGAAAGAGCCCAAATCTCGTATCTTCCCGTCTCCTGATCGGTTCCATTTTATACTTAGTGATACTTATCATACCTGTCCTTAAAACTATGGATTGAGATAGCATTAACTACCTCCTCGCTTAGCCAATTCCAATTATCAACTACTCTTACACTGAAAAAGTATTTCCTTACATCCTGCAAAGAAGTTTTCTTACGAAGCTTCAAACTATGACCTCTAGTTCTAGAGCCAGCCATATCAAAATATCGATCCCTATCCACTCTATCATAACCATGAAGGAATTTAAAGACTGTCACCATATCCCCCCTCACTCTTCTAGCTTCGAGTGATGGTAAGTCTAATTCCCTCAGCCTCTCATCATAACTGAGATTGCGTATTTATGGCACCAGTTTCGTGGCATGTCTTTGAACTTTTTCAAGCTTAGCTATGTGCTTTTTCAAGTGCGGATTCCAAAGGGGGCTGCATATTCGAGTTTTGGCCTCACATAGGTTACATAAATATTTCTGAACATTTCCTTGTCCATGTGCCTCAAGGCTACCCTTACATTTGATAAGAATGCATATGCTGCCCTTACTATGCCATTTATATGTATTTCTGGAGACAAATCTGCCAGTATGTTTACTCCTAGATCTCTCTCATTTTCTGTCTCTTGAAGTTGTACTCCAGCCACCGAGTAGTCAAGCTTGGGCCTTCTTGCACTTGTACCCATTCTCATTACCTTACATTTTGAAGTATTGAATTTCATTAGCCACTTTTCTGACCACTCATGCAGATTATTTAGATCCTCCTGAAGTTCTCTACCATTGTTCTCGTTTTTTACTTTCTTCACAATCTATGCATCATATGCAAACATATTCATGAATGAATTTACAGACTCTGGTAGGTCATTTACATATACAAGGAACAAAAGTGGCCCTAAAACTGAACCCTGTGGAACTCCACTACTAACTCTTCTCCATTCAGACACTGAGTGTATTGAATTTCATTAGCCACTTTTCTGACCACTCATGCAGATTATTTAGATCCTCCTGAAGTTCTCTACCATTGTTCTCGTTTTTTACTTTCTTCACAATCTTTGCATCATATGCAAACATATTCATGAATGAATTTACAGACTCTGGTAGGTCATTTACATATACAAGGAACAAAAGTGGCCCTAAATCTGAACCCTGTGGAACTCCACTACTAACTCTTCTCCATTCAGACACTGAGTGTCTTACTCTAACCCTCTGTTCCCTTCCTTCTAAGTAAGTTTTTATCCATTCCAAAACATTTCCACCTATTCTATCCATTGATTGCAGCTTCCTAATAAGTCTCCCATGTGGAACAGTGTCAAACGCTTTCTGGAAGTCTAGGAATATGCAATCTGCCCAGCCCTCTCTTTCCTGTAAGATTTGGCTTACCTCATCATAAAATTCTAATAAGTTTGTTACTGTTGATCTACCTTCTCTGAAGCCATGTTGCCTCACTGACAAAAAGTTGAAGGATTCCAAGTGAAGAGAGATATGTTTCCTTAGTAGTTTCTCCATAACTTTGCAAACTATGCTGGTCAAGGAAACTGGTCTATAGTTCAGAGCCGTATCCCTCCTTCCCTTTTTGAAGATAGGTATCACATTTGCTTGTTTCCAGCATCTTGGAATCTCCCCCGACTCCAGTGACTCCTTAAATATGATACTTAGTGCCACTGATATTGTGTTTGCGCATTTTTTAAGCACATGAGGGGATATGTCATCAGGACCTGTAGCTTTATGAACATCTAAATCCATCAGCGCTTTGCATACCTCTGTGGCTGTAAGGTTGATGTTCTCTAATACTGGCCCTTGAGCTTCTATCACTGCAATCTGAGGGGGTGAGGTATTTTCTACTGTAAATACTGACTGAAACTCCTTGTTCAATTCTTTGCAGATCTCTTCATCCGTCTCAGTGATGCTTCCATCCGCTCTCTTTAGCCTTAAAACCTGTTCTTTTACCTTCAGTTTTCCTCTGTGATTACCTAATTGTGATTACCTAATTGTGTTTACGGGAAAGAGCCCAAAGCTCGTATCTTCCCGTCTCCTGATCGGTTCCATTTTATACTGAGTGTTACTTATCATACCTGTCCTTAAAACTATGGATTGAGATAGCATTAACTACCTCCTCGCTTAGCCAATTCCAATTATCAACTACTCTTACACTGAAAAAGTATTTCCTTACATCCTGCGAAGAAGTTTTCTTACGAAGCTTCAAACTATGACCTCTAGTTCTAGAGCCAGCCATATCAAAATATCGATCCCTATCCACTCTATCATAACCATGAAGAATTTAAAGACTGTCACCATATCCCCCCTCACTCTTCTAGCTTCGAGTGATGGTAAGTCTAATTCCCTCAGCCTCTCATCATAACTGAGATTGCGTATTTCTGGCACCAGTTTCGTGGCATGTCTTTGAACTTTTTCAAGCTTAGCTATGTGCTTTTTCAAGTGCGGATTCCAAAAGGGGGCTGCATATTCGAGTTTTGGCCTCACATAGGTTACATAAATATTTCTGAACATTTCCTTGTCCATGTGCCTCAAGGCTACCCTTACATTTGATAAGAATGCATATGCTGCCCTTACTATGCCATTTATATGTATTTCTGGAGACAAATCTGCCAGTATGTTTACTCCTAGATCTCTCTCATTTTCTGTCTCTTGAAGTTGTACTCCAACCACCGAGTAGTCAAGCTTGGGCCTTCTTGCACTTGTACCCATTCTCATTACCTTACATTTTGAAGTATTGAATTTCGTTAGCCACTTTTCTGACCACTCATGCAGATTATTTAGATCCTCCTGAAGTTCTCTACCATTGTTCTCGTTTTTTACTTTCTTCACAATCTATGCATCATATGCAAACATATTCATGAATGAATTTACAGACTCTGGTAGGTCATTTACATATACAAGGAACAAAAGTGGCCCTAAAACTGAACCCTGTGGAACTCCACTACTAACTCTTCTCCATTCAGACACTGAGTGTATTGAATTTCATTAGCCACTTTTCTGACCACTCATGCAGATTATTTAGATCCTCCTGAAGTTCTCTACCATTGTTCTCGTTTTTTACTTTCTTCACAATCTTTGCATCATATGCAAACATATTCATGAATGAATTTACAGACTCTGGTAGGTCATTTACATATACAAGGAACAAAAGTGGCCCTAAAACTGAACCCTGTGGAACTCCACTACTAACTCTTCTCCATTCAGACACTGAGTGTCTTACTCTAACCCTCTGTTCCCTTCCTTCTAAGTAAGTTTTTATCCATTCCAAAACATTTCCACCTATTCTATCCATTGATTGCAGCTTCCTAATAAGTCTCCCATGTGGAACAGTGTCAAATGCTTTCTGGAAGTCTAGGAATATGCAATCTGCCCAGCCCTCTCTTTCCTGTAAGATTTGGCTTACCTCATCATAAAATTCTAATAAGTTTGTTACTGTTGATCTACCTTCTCTGAAGCCATGTTGCCTCACTGACAAAAAGTTGAAGGATTCCAAGTGAAGAGAGATATGTTTCCTTAGTAGTTTCTCCATAACTTTGCAAACTATGCTGGTCAAGGAAACTGGTCTATAGTTCAGAGCCGTATCCCTCCTTCCCTTTTTGAAGATAGGTATCACATTTGCTTGTTTCCAGCATCTTGGAATCTCCCCCGACTCCAGTGACTCCTTAAATATGATACTTAGTGCCACTGATATTGTGTTTGCGCATTTTTTAAGCACATGAGGGGATATGTCATCAGGACCTGTAGCTTTATGAACATCTAAATCCATCAGCGCTTTGCATACCTCTGTGGCTGTAAGGTTGATGTTCTCTAATACCGGCCCTTGAGCTTCTATCACTGCAATCTGAGGGGGGGGGGTATTTTCTACTGTAAATACTGACTGAAACTCCTTGTTCAAGTCTTTGCAGATCTCTTCATCCGTCTCAGTGATGCTTCCATCCGCTCTCTTTAGCCTTAAAACCTGTTCTTTTACCTTCAGTTTTCCTCTGTGATTACCTAATTGTGATTACCTAATTGTGTTTACGGGAAAGAGCCCAAAGCTCGTATCTTCCCGTCTCCTGATCGGTTCCATTTTATACTTAGTGATACTTATCATACCTGTCCTTAAAACTATGGACTGAGATAGCATTAACTACCTCCTCGCTTAGCCAATTCCAATTATCAACTACTCTTACACTGAAAAAGTATTTCCTTACATCCTGCGAAGAAGTTTTCTTACGAAGCTTCAAACTATGACCTCTAGTTCTAGAGCCAGCCATATCAAAATATCGATCCCTATCCACTCTATCATAACCATGAAGGAATTTAAAGACTGTCACCATATCCCCCCTCACTCTTCTAGCTTCGAGTGATGGTAAGTCTAATTCCCTCGGCCTCTCATCATAACTGAGATTGCGTATTTCTGGCACCAGTTTCGTGGCATGTCTTTGAACTTTTTCAAGCTTAGCTATGTGCTTTTTCAAGTGCGGATTCCAAAAGGGGGCTGCATATTCGAGTTTTGGCCTCACATAGGTTACATAAATATTTCTGAGCATTTCCTTGTCCATGTGCCTCAAGGCTACCCTTACATTTGATAAGAATGCATATGCTGCCCTTACTATGCCATTTATATGTCTTTCTGGAGATAAATCTGCCAGTATGTTTACTCCTAGATCTCTCTCATTTTCTGTCTCTTGAAGTTGTACTCCAGCCACCGAGTAGTCAAGCTTGGGCCTTCTTGCACTTGTACCCATTCTCATTACCTTACATTTTGAAGTATTGAATTTCATTAGCCACTTTTCTGACCACTCATGCAGATTATTTAGATCCTCCTGAAGTTCTCTACCATTGTTCTCGTTTTTTACTTTCTTCACAATCTTTGCATCATCTGCAAACATATTCATGAATGAATTTACAGACTCTGGTAGGTCATTTACATATACAAGGAACAAAAGTGGCCCTAAAACAGAACCCTGTGGAACTCCACTACTAACTCTTCTCCATTCAGCCACTGAGTGTCTTACTCTAACCCTCTGTTCCCTTCCTTCTAAGTAAGTTTTTATCCATTCCAAAACATTTCCACCTATTCTAGCCATTGATTGCAGCTTCCTAATAAGTCTCCCATGTGGAACAGTGTCAAACGCTTTCTGGAAGTCTAGGAATATGCAATCTGCCCAGCCCTCTCTTTCCTGTAAGATTTGGCTTACCTCATCATAAAATTCTAATAAGTTTGTTACTGTTGATCTACCTTCTCTGATGCCATGTTGCCTCACTGACAAAAAGTTGAAGGATTCCAAGTGAAGAGAGATATGTTTCCTTAGTAGTTTCTCCATAACTTTGCAAACTATGCTGGTCAAGGAAACAGGTCTATAGTTCAGAGCCGTATCCCTCCTTCCCTTTTTGAAGATAGGTATCTCATTTGCTGGTTTCCAGCATCTTGGAATCTCCCCCGACTCCAGTGACTCCTTAAATATGATACTTAGTGCCACTGATATTGTGTTTGCGCATTTTTTAAGCACATGAGGGGATATGTCATCGGGACCTGTAGCTTTATGAACATCTAAATCCATCAGCGCTTTGCATACCTCTGTGGCTGTAAGGTTGATGTTCTCTAATACCGGCCCTTGAGCTTCTATCACTGCAATCTGAGGGGGTGGGGTATTTTCTACTGTAAATACTGACTGAAACTCCTTGTTCAATTCTTTGCAGATCTCTTCATCCGTCTCAGTGATGCTTCCATCCGCTCTCTTTAGCCTTAAAACCTGTTCTTTTACCTTCAGTTTTCCTCTGATAAAGCTGTGGAAAAGCTTGGGATTTTCCTTAGCCTTCCTGGTGATGTCCCTCTCATAATCTCTCTCTGCCTCTCTCCTTTTACTTAGGTAGTCATTTCTTGCTCTTTTGTAGGTTTGCCAGGCATTTATGTTTTTTCTCCTCCTATACCTTTTCCAGCATTTGTCTCTCCACTCCTTAGCTCTTTTACACCCATTATCGAACCATTTCTCTCTGGCATGAATTACACCTACTTTGGTGACAGGTATGCAGCAATCTACTATCTTCCCATATTTCTCACAAAAGATGTCATACATTTCTTGTACAGATTTGTTGTAAAATTAGATTCTCGAGTCAATAACTGCAAAAAGCTCATTCATTTTGATGTAATCTCCTTTCGGATAGTTCCTCCTCATGTCCTCAGTGCCTCTACTCTCAGGAAGAATATCTTCAATGATATACTCCATCAACAACACACAGTGGTCACTCTTTCCAATTGGTTGTTCATACTCAATTTTTTCAATATCCAACACATTATCTGTGAACACTAGATCAAGTAGTGATGGCTCATCCCCACCCCTGGCCCTTGTTGGTTCCATTACATGTTGGTGTAGGAAATTCCCTTGTACGCAATCTAGGAATCTGTGTGTGTGTGTGTGTGTGTGTGTGTGTATGTATGTATGTATGTATGTATGTATGTATGTATGTATGTATGTATGTATGTATGTATGTATGTATGTATGTATGTATGTATGTATGTATGTATGTATGTATGTATGTATGTATGTATGTATGTATGTATGTATGTATGTATGTATGTATGTATGTATGTATGTATGTATGTATGTATGTATGTATGTATGTATGTATGTATGTATGTATGTATGTATGTATGTATGTATGTATGTATGTATGTATGTATGTATGTATGTATGTATGTATGTATGTATGTATGTATGTATGTATGTATGTATGTATGTATGTATGTATGATGTATGTATGTATGTATGTATGTATGTATGTATGTATGTATGTATGTATGTATATATATATATATATATATATATATATATATATATATATATATATATATTAATAACACCGAACTGTTAACATACAGTCTAAAATGGAAGGAAAAGCCCATTAAATAAAACAACGAAAATATATATATAAAGTACTTATTAATTTCGTGACCTTAACTGGTCACCTTCTCAAAGTAATTTGAGAAGGTGACCAGTTAAGATCACGAAATTAATAAGTACTTTATATATATTTTCGTTGTTTTATTTAATGGGCTTTTCCTTCCATATATATATATATATATATATATATATATATATATATATATATATATATATATATATATATATATATATATATATATATGGGGATGATAACGAGTGGGAGCTTAATCAGTTGCTGTTTGCAGATGACACTGTGGTGGTGGCAGATTCAGAGGAAAAGCTGTGTCAGTTAGTGTCAGAATTTGGAATGGTGTGTGAGAGAAGGACGTTGCGAGTGAATGTGGGAAAGAGTAAGGTTATGAGGTGTACAAGAAATGAGGATGGCCCTGGATTGAATGTTATGTTGAATGGAGAGACACTTGAGGAGGTTAATCAGTTTAAGTATTTAGGCTCGGTTATAACTGCAAATGGTGGAGTGGAAGCAGATGTGTGTCACAGAGTGAATGAAGGATGTAAAGTGTTGGGTGCATTGAAAGGAGTGATGAAGAATAGAGGGTTGGAAATGAATGTTAAGAAAGTTTTGTATGAGAAAGTGGTTGTGCCAACTGTGATGTATGGAGCAGAGTTATGGGGTATGAAAGTAAGTGAGAGACGGAAACTGAATGTATTTGAGATGAAATGCCTGAGGAGTATGATTGGTGTATCTCGATTGGATATGGTTAGGAATGAAGTGGTGAGAGCAAGAACGGGTGTGAGGAGAGAAATTGCAGCCAGAGTAGATATGAATGTTCTGAGATGGTTTGGCCATGTGGAAAGGATGGATGATGAAAGGCTGCTGAAAAAGGTGATGAATGCGAGAGTTGATGGGAGAAATGCTAGAGGGAAGCTTAGGTTTGGATGGGTGGATGGAGTAAGGAGAGCCCTGAATGATAGGAGGATGGATGTGAGGGAAGCAAGCGAGCGTGCTAGGAATAGGAATGAGTGGCGAGCGATTGTTACGCAGCTCTGATGGGCATCTGCTGTTACCAAGAGGCTGCATCTTACAGAGGTAGCCCTGTGGTAGGGGCAGTAGGAGGAGTTGGCAGTTGTGAAGCGACACAGGTTGTGGAAGAGCTGGGAGGATGGGCTGTGGCACTCCAGCATTGCCATCTGAGTGGTCGCTAGCTCCTTCGTCATTGCCCATAGAGCAAAGTAATCCCCCTTTTTGTTTTCCTTTCTTGATGTTGGCTACCCCCCAATTAAAGGGGGAAACAGCCAAGGTAGCTATATATATATATATATATATATATATATATATATATATATATATATATATATATATATATATATATATATATATATATAGGGCCAGCCATATCAAAATATCTATCCCTAACCACGCTACCATAACCATGAAGGAATTTAAAGACTGTCACCATATCCCCCCTCAATCTTCTAGCTTCAAGTGATGGTAAGTCTAATTCCCTCAGCCTCTTATCATAACTGAGATTGCATATTTTTGCCACCAGTTACCTGGCATGTCTTTAAACTTTTTCAAGATTAGCTACATGCTTTTTCAAGTGCGGATTACAAAAGGGGGCTGCATATTCAAGTTCTGGCCTCACATAGGTTACATAAATATTTCTGAACATTTCCTTCTCCATGTGCCTGAAGGCTACCCTTACATTTAATAAGAAAGCATATGCTGCAGGAGTGTGTGCATGTATATATATTTATATGTATATGTTTATATATATGCATGTGTGTGTATGCATATATGTTTTTAATTATATATGTATACGTTTATGTATGTACATGCATATGGGTATGTGTGTACATGTGTTTGTATATGTGTGTATATTTATGTGCATATTTATATTTATTTATATTATTAATTTTCTTTTTCATTATTCTTGGCATTTCTTCTGTTTGGTTTGTGTGATTTTGGGCTCATTGGTTCTTTGCTTTTTTTATTTTAAAGGGATTATCTACTTACCGATTTATAATCGTAATTAGAGATTAACATATTCTATTGTTAATAACTTATTAATAATTTTGTCGGTATTCTTTGATTGAGGGTATGAACATGTGAAAGCAGTCTAACAACTCTCACAGGAACATGACGATAATATGGCTCGTTCAGTGACCTTCTGCAATCTTCTCGACGATGCCATGACTCCTTACAAGACCATCTTCCAACGAAAGAAGAAACAGCGAAAGCAACTCCCCATTACCATGTTCTTCTCTCCCAAAAAGCACCCGTAAAGCTGTCATTGGCTGTGGAATAATTTTCTCTGGAGTATGTACACGCCATCATCACCTCATTCACGGTAAGTTTACCTATAACGTTCATATAAATTTGCGCTTGCACGCTGTTATTAATAAAGAAAAGGGTGGTTTTTTAACAGTACAGGGAGGGTTTATACAGTAAAGATAAAAATAAATGTAATACCTATCTATATATTGTGATCCTACTTCACGGATTTTCACCTATTGCGGCTGGTCCTGGAACTGAATCCCCGGAATAAATGAGGGAGCACTGTATATATATATATATATATATATATATATATATATATATATATATATATATATATATATATATATATATATATATATATATATATATATATATATATATATATATATACAGTGCTCCCTCGTTTATTCCAGGGATTCGGTTCCAGGACCGGCCGCAATGGGTGAAAATCCGCGAAGTAGGATCACAATATATACATAGATATTTTACATTTATTTACCTTTACTGTATAAACCCTCCCTGCACTGTTAAAAAACCACCCTTTACTTTATTAATAACAGCGTGCAAGCGTAAATTTATATGAACGTTATAGGTAAACTTATAGTGAATGAGGTGATGCTGACGTGTTTAGACTCCAGAGAAAATTATTCCACAGCCAATGACAGCTTTACGGATGCTTTTTGGGAGAGAAGAATATGGTAATGGGGAGTTGCTGTCGCTGTTTCTTCTTTTGTTGGAAGATGGTCTTGTAAGGAGTCATGGCATCGTCGAGAAGATTGCAGAAGGTCACTGAACGAACCATATTATCGTCATGTTCCTGTGAGAGTTGTTAGACTGCTTTCACATGTTCATACCCTCAATCAAAGAATACCGACAAAATTATTAATAAGTCATTAACAATAGAATATGTTAATCTCTAAGTACGATTATAAATCGGTAAGTAGATAATCCCTTTAAAATAAAAAAGCAAAGAACCAATGAGCCCAAAATCACACAAACCAAACAGAAGAAATGCCAAGAATAATGAAAAAGAAAATTAGTAATTTAAATAACTATAAATATGCACTTAAATATACACACATATACAAACACATTTACACACATACCCATATGCGTGTACATACATAAACGTATACATATATAATTAAAAACATATATGCATACACACATGAATATGTTTGCAGATGATGCAAAGATTGTGAAGAAAGTAAAAAACGAGAACAATGGTAGAAAACTTCAGGAGGATCTAAATAATCTGCATGAGTGGTCAGAAAAGTGGCTAATGAAATTCAATACCTCAAAATGTAAGGTAATGAGAATGGGTACAAGTGCAAGAAGGCCCAAGCTTGACTACTCGGTGGCTGGAGTACAACTTCAAGAGACAGAAAATGAGAGAGATCTAGGAGTAAACATACTGGCAGATTTGTCTCCAGAAATACATATAAATGGCGTAGTAAGGGCAGCATATGCATTCTTATCAAATGTAAGGGTAGCCTTGAGGCACATGGACAAGGAAATGTTCAGAAATATTTATGTAACCTATGTGAGGCCAAAACTCGAATATGCAGCCCCCTTTTGGAATCTGCACTTGAAAAAGCACATAGCTAAGCTTGAAAAAGTTCAAAGACATGCCACGAAACTGGTGCCAGAAATACGCAATCTCGGTTATGATGAGAGGCCGAGGGAATTAGACTTGCCATCACTCGAAGCTAGAAGAGTAAGGGGGGATATGGTGACAGTCTTTAAATTCCTTCATGGTTATGATAGAGTGGATAGGGATCGATATTTCGATATGGCTGGCTCTAGAACTAGAGGTCATAGTTTGAAGCTTCGTAAGAAAACTTGTTTGCAGGATGTAAGGAAATACTTTTTCAGTGTAAGAGTAGTTGATAATTGGAATTCGCTAAGCGAGGAGGTTGTTAATGCTATCTCAATCCATAGTTTTAAAGACAGGTATGATAAGTATCACTAAGTCTAAAAATGGAACCGATCAGGAGACGGGAAGATACGAGCTTTGGGCTCTTTCCCGTAAACACAATTAGGTAATCACAATTAGGTAATCACATGCATATACATAAACATATACATATAAATATATATGCATGCACACACTCCCGCAGCATATGCTTTCTTATTAAACGTAAGTGTAGTCTTCAGGCACATGGAGAAGGAAATGTTCAGAAATATTTATGTAACCTATGTGAGGCCAGAACTTGAATGTGCAGCCCCCTTTTGTAATCCGCACTTGAAAAAGCATGTAGCTAATCTTGAAAAAGTCTAAAGACATGCCAGAAAACTGGTGCCAGAAATATGCAATCTCAGTTATGATAAGAGGCTGAGGGAATTAGACTTACCATCACTTGAAGCTAGAAGATTGAGGGGGAATATGGTGACAGTCTTTAAATTCCTTCATGGTTATGATAGAATGGATAGGGATATATATTTTGATATGGCTGGCCCTAGAACTAGAGGTCATAGTTTGAAGCTTCGAAAGAAAGCTTTTTTGCAGGATATAAGGAGGTACTTTTTTTAGTGTAAGAGTAGTTGATAATTGGAATTGGCTAAGCGAGGAGGTAGTTAATGCTAACTCAATCCATAGTTTTAAGGACAAGTATGATAAGTATCAGTAAGTACAAAATGGAACCGATTAGGCGACGGGAAGATACGAGGTTTGGGTTCTTTCCCATAAGCACACTTAGGTAATCACAATTAGGTAATCACTATGTGTATTCGCTACTCTTTTGAGGTAAGAGGCAACAACTCTCAACCAGTCGCAAACTGCCAAATGTCCAGTTAACTGAGCACAAATTGAAAATATCATTCTCCTGGTCAGTATATCCAGTATTCCCTCTAATATATTGTCTGTGCATCGGTTGAGCTGGCCCTTTCTTTCTGGGTTACCCTGCACCCTCATGCTTAGAACATGCGCCCCGGCTGATACCTTCTCAGGGCTCTTACATGCCAAACCTCACTTTTGCAGATGCTTAATGACTCGACTGCATGCCATATCACCTTCATTCACATAAATGTCGTCCAAATAAGCTGATGTGTGTAGCTTAAACTCAGGTTCCTGATCAAACACCACTGTCGAAATTCCTGACATAGTGGCGCAACGTTCAACCCGAACCCAAGCCGCTTTAAGGAGTACCTCGTTCCTTTAAACATCACTGTCTGATACACCCACAGGCTTTTGTCCACATAAATCTGCAAATATGCATGCTGGGTAAAAATTATTCATGTTTTCACATATGGTAATGTGCTTATTTGATTATAATTGGTCCCAAATGAGATTGATATTTGAATTAAATGTGAAAACAAAGCCACGAGTGAGGTTGGGGGAAAGTGTGATATGAACAGAGTGCCTTCAGATAGAATGCATTCCTGCCTAGTATAGCAGATATATCTGTAAGGTTTGTTTCCCTTTTAAGACCTTCTCTGGTGTAGTTGGTAGTGCCTTGGAGCAGTAATTATGTGTCCTAGGTTCAAGTTCTGGTCAGGGTAAAAATTATTAATGTTTTCACATATGGTAATGTTCTTATTTGATTATTGTTGGTCCCAAGTGAGATTGAGATTTAAATTAAATGCGAAAACAAGGCCACAAGTAAGGTTGGGGGAAAGTGTAATATGAACATAGTGGCATTCAGATAGAATGCGTTCATTCCAAGTATAGCAGATATAGCGGTAAGGTTTGTTTCCCTTTTAAGACCTTCTGTGGTGTAGTTGGTAGTGCCTTGGCACAGTAATTATGTGTCCTAGGTTCAAGTCTCTGTTGAAGTAAAAACCATTCATATTTTCGCATATGGTAATTTACTTATTTGATTATTGTTGGTCTACAATGAGATTGAAATTTGAATTAAATGCAAAAACAAAGCCATGAGTGAGTTTGGGGGAAATTGTAATATGAACAGAGTGGCATTCAATAGAATGTTCTCATTCCTAGTATAGCAGATATAGCTGTAAGGTTTGTTTCCCTTTTAAGACCTTCTGTGGTGTAGTTGGTAGTGCCTTGGCACAGTAATTATGTGTCTTAGGTTCAAGTCCCAGTTAGGGTATAAATTATTCATGTTTCACATATGGTAATATGCTTATTTCATTATTGTTGGTCCCAAATGAGATTGAGATTTATATTAAATGCAAAATCGAAGCCACGAGTGAGATTGGGGGAAACTGTCATATGAACATAGTGGCATTCAGATAGAATGCGTATATTCCTAGTATAGCAGTAGCTGTAAGGTTTGTTTCCCTTTGAAGACCTTCTGTGGTGTAGTTGGTAGTACCTTGGCACAGTAATCATGTGTTCTAGGTTTAAGTCCTGGTCGGGGTAAATATTATTCATATATATATATATATATATATATATATATATATATATATATATATATATATATATATATATATATATATATATATCCTTTTCTTCAAAGCACTGCTATCAGAAAAATCTGCTTTACACTGGCGAGACATAATACAGGCCAAATATTCTTAAAAGAGAAACAAAATTATTTATGGGAAATACATCATATCCTCGAAACTTCGTTGGTGAAGAATCTCGTTAACTGACGACCCCCTTTATATATATATATATATATATATATATATATATATATATATATATATATATATATATATATATATATATATATATATATATATATATATATATATATATATGGCCCCATTCTCCTTTGTAAAGGAGGTGACCAAGCCAAGAAACACTCATTCACTTGTATCCACACATACCTCATCCACTCCTCTTAGATCCTTGGGGTTTAAGAGATCTCACATTTCCCCCTACTACCCATCTTGAATCACCTACAAGGTTGGTGGACAAGGATATGCTACAGTGAGGCCCGACAGCTGCAGCTAATATACCCCCACAGCTTCATCACTTGGAACTCTCCTCACACCCATTCATCACAGTTCATTGAGGTAGCAGGTGCTAGGAAGCCATTTGACTCATTTCGCCTATACACAAAATTCCTCCTCTCGTTCTTATCTCTTGCACATTCTCTTCCCTGCTCCACTGACATTTCACGTGTATCCAATGCCCTTTTCTTGCCATCCATACATCTCATTCTATGTCTTCTTCTTGGCCTAACTCCAACCAGTTCTGCACTCCACATTCTCTTCGCTATTCTTTCCTCACTCATCCTTTCCCTGTGTCCAAACCAAGTCAACATTCTCTGATCTATCCTATCTGACAACCTTCTTTCAACACCCGTTCTCTGCCTGATCTCATTTCTCACTCTTTATTCTAGATACGCCAGTAGTAATATATATATATATATATATATATATATATATATATATATATATTATATATATATATATATATATATATATATATATATATAATCTTCATTACTTTGCTTTGTTTTTTAGTTTGCCCACCTGGATTCTACGGCGATTACTGCAGCAATGTTTGTAAGTGTGAGAATGGTGCGACATGTGACCCTAAAACTGGTGAATGTCATTGTGCGCCTGGATTCACAGGTCAAGACTGCTCAGTCAGTTGTCCAATAGGTAATGGCATGCAATATGAAGTTTTTTGTTATTTATATTAATTGTTATCATGAATATTGAATAACAAACTTCCTTATTTTAATACTGACTACACATGAGTATTGATCAATACCTCTTGTACTCTAGATACCTATGGGAACAACTGTTCTGAAGACTGTGAATGCGATCCGTATCCTTGTCGGAAGGACACTGGTGAATGTGTTTGTCCTCCCGGCCTGAAAGGACGCTATTGTTCTGAGAGTAAGTAGTAACTGACTGGATATTATTTTGTTATTGCTCAGTGGATGATCTTATGCAGAAGGCTTTCATATTTGATTATCTCGGTCTTCCCTAACTTTCTCTCAGTTGCCATATTGTAAATACATCAAGTATGTAGAGAAACTTTCCACAGGATTCATTGATAAGGATTATTTTGAAATATCTATAAATTTTGTCAGTGCCACAAATTTGCTATAAAACAATTTAACCACTATTTCTTAGTTAGTTAATGATACCATTTTACACATTGCCTTCAGCCACCAGAGTGGTTGCAACTAAAGGAAAAACTGCTCATTAAAAGATAACACTCGCTCCAGTATGTAATCATAAAAATTTGCTCCCAGTCATTCTTGTAATTTACAATGAGCGAAAGAAAACCATATTTACCCCCTTTATGACGCCACATATTATCCCGTAAATTCTCAAATGATCACCATTTTATTGTATACCTAGAATAACCAAGGTAGATATGTCACAGTTAACTTCATTACCTTTGCTCCCCTGTAAATAACAATATAATAGTTTTCACAAGATCTCAACAAACTTTCAATAATCATCATGAAGTTTTTAAATCCAGTGACATTAACTGTCGTTACTGAAGCCTTTAGAATAGAATTATTATAATTTAGAAGCTCAAACATGATGCCTGAAAACTTTGTAAAGCATCTAATAATAATGTGGCAATGTATGTTAAACTAAACTTGGTAATGACCTTGGCAGGATTCAGTTTCCATTCACCCTAAAAATCATTGAGCTAAGCGTGTTTTCATGTCTACTATTCTCTGGATTTGAACGGAGATTACTCGTAGATGGATGTAGGACATCCATCTTGAGATTTAGTTCTAAGATCCAATATGTTTCAAAGAGTATTCATGTCAGTCATTGGGAGCAATTCAATAAAAAAAAATCAATACACTGAGCATTCCGTTACAGTGATTAATGGCAAGTTTTGAGTTGGCACCAACTTTGTAACTCAGACTCAAGTCTCCATTCAGGTACTCGCACACATAGAGAAGGACACTTTTTCATTATTTACCATATTGCTGTTTAAACAAGGAAAACTTAATTGCTAACTTAAAAATTTTAGTTTCTACACACTTACTAACGATGATTTGACACTGTAGTTCTGAAATAGTACTAACCCACTGTGACCGTAGAAAATACATTAAGTTATGGGTCTGCTTCTGTTGCTGCATACAGGTCTGGCACACATTATTTTTGTTGGAATCATTTCAGCTAGGGCAGCACATAGGATACTTCTTGTCATACTAGCTCTTTATGCCATCCCCCGCCATAGCATAAATAAAATTCAACACAAAAATATAAAAAAAATATGGCTAAGTACTTTGAAGGCAGATGTGCACATATTTCTTTAGTTGATCAGTCATCAAGCATCAGAAAGTTTCCAAATGGCATCCTTCAAGGACGCCACTTGAAAACCTACACCTACATGATTCACCCACGTCACACTCACCCCAAGTACACATAGCTTCATACACGTGTAAGGAAATACTTTTTCAGTGTAAGAGTAGTTGATAATTGGAATTCGCTAAGCGAGGAGGTAGTTAATGCTATTTCAATCCATAGTTTTAAGGACAGGTATGTTAAGTATCACTAAGTAGAAAATGGAATCGATCAGGAGACGGGAAGATACGAGCTTTGGGCTCTTTCCCGTAAACACAATTAGGTAATTACAATTTGGTAATTACAGACAACATAGCACTCACAAATACACTCTCGCAGGGCATCTCCAGTCTTACCTCAACACATTAAATTTTGAAGAGGGTGGACCTGTGATGAAGACGCTGCCACTCTGGGACCATTCATTAATGTTTTCAACAATTCCAGCTCCCTACAGATCATCTGCATGGGCAGCATGTTTGATGCTTACATTCTGATAGCCATTCTTGCTTAGAAGAGCAGCAAGACCAGTGATATATATACACTGTGTCTTTAGCTGCCTTTATGGTGTTCTTGTTTCTTTTGGTTTCTTTACCAATGTAAAAGTGTTCTGGGTTTCCGTAGGTGTTAATTACATATTGTTCATGAGAGAAACATTTACCGGATATATTTGCTACTTTGCTGCTCTATTAATAGAGCTGAAAGCATTTGTTGCATCCATAAGGATGACAGCATCTACATTTTCCTCTTCATATATTTTCTTCATGGCATAAATATCCGCTTCCCTCCTGTTTGATGTCCATCACACAGCTGTATATAGCCTGCTATAATTTTAAAATTGTCCTCCATTATTTCCATTATGCATTTCCCAATGAATCTTTTTATTAAAGAGTTTCCACCTCCGGTTGATCTCGCTCTAGGATTATTATTCAGAGGTACCAATGTACTTACTGCCAGAGCTTCTAGATTTTGGCATTCAACACCTCTCTGTCAAATCAAATGAGGCCTATTTAATGTGGAGCCTATATTAGTATTATCTCTCACACTATCATATCATGTAGTAGGTTGGCCCATGGCACCAACTGCCCATTGCAATACTACACCTGAAGGGGCTATTGGACTTAAATAAGACTGTCCAGGACAGTTCAACGTTAAGTCTTCCTTCAGTTACGGTTCTCTTTCTATGCCCACATCAACACTGAATATTCTTGGATATTCGTTGCACATGTCTTATTATTCCTTCACATCTGACAAGTCACAATACACTCCCGTTCTCTGGTTCTCTCTATGTTTTATTCGTGCCCAGGCCTGATGAGGGTAGATTTTTTTTTGCCTGCCCTGGTGTCACAATCATAAAAAAACAAAAATATCCATGTCGAAGTTAAGCAAATGAGAAATTAGGGATATTGTCTTGATACCATTCAAAGTGTGTGTTATAGCATATATTTTTCTGTTCTAGGATTAAATAGGTTATATATTATACAGTGTTCATGAATATATATAATAGAATATTGACTGTTTTGTTAAAATTGACAGGCTGTGGCCCTGGAAAATATGGTCCTGGATGCAAACAAACGTGTCAGTGCTACAATGGAGGTTTATGCGATCCTGCTACTGGTCATTGTACTTGTGCCCCTGGGTGGCTGGGACCTACTTGCCAAGAAAAAGATGGTTTGTCTTCCTTGTATATGTATCACTTCTACAACAAAGTTTCTTATGACAGTGAAAGGAATTTTATCCTCTAAGTGGAAACATGTGCTGTGTAACTTTCTTATGAGTGAGATTAATATTAATTTTTGTGTTATGTTTTTTTCTCCATTTAAGTAAGAAATGAATGGATCCTTCTCAAAGCTGCTGCTCTTTAAAGTTGATTTGAATTACGCCCGTGATGAATGTATAAAGTGTAGGGTGAGGTTTATATATAATGAAGCAGCATTACTATGTGTAGTGGGATCGGTAAAGATACAACACCTTAATATAAGCCAGTCCATGTTGTATATATTAAAAATTCATAAGATGCACTCATGAAAATTACTCTTGTAATCCTTTGTATACATAGTGTCTTCACTTTCAAAGAGTATTCCTGGTAGGTTTTCTTGATTTGTTGAGGAACGAGGATTATGATTTTTAGAATTGCATTTCACTTTTTTTATATTCAGTAGTGTTTCTAGAGTTCAAGAATGATTTTCATTTCTCTACTTAAGTCGTTATTCCAAATGAACTTTGTTTTTTACACATGAAATTCCTCGCATTGCATTGAGTGTAATACATATGATTTACTGGTTCCTTTTTCTTTTCTTGAATTGCAGTGGGTCTTCTAGTGCTCTATAGTTTAAGGTCAGATATTGTCTCGGATTCACTTATTATACTTATGACTCTTACTCTTAATATCCTTTATAATGTGTATTTTCTTGTTATTGAAGGCACCATTATTTAGATTTTGGTGCAATAAGTACAGTGGTAACGCGCTGGCCTCGCATTCACGAGGACGAAAGATCGGTTCCCGTCCAAGACCGAGAGTTTAAGTTGTTTACTGGCAGGAACTGCTGTGGTTGGACACCACAGTGGGGGGTTGGGGCTTGCCCCGGCTGACGAATACCCATTGTATAATGAAATGGAAATAAAGTTTGTTTGTTTTGTTTGTTTTGTTTGTTCTCTCTTTTTGTCATCATTCCAGTGGTACTTTGGCTATTACACTTGCTTATAATAAAGTGTATGTCAATGTGTGATTGTTTCCTACTTCTTTTCTTGGAGTGTAGTGCCCTTCCAGTCTAAATATTTTGTTTTTGATGCACACAATTAGTTGGGCTTCCATAATTTTGTTTGATTTTTGTTGCTTGTGTGCTGGTGTTCACGTTGTCTCTTTTGCATTTTATCAAACTGAAGCCACCGGTTTGACCCAGTGCTATGTCTCCTCCACTTTATTGTGTAAAGCTTCGTGGTGTACACATTCGTCTTAAAAATACTCTTAGGGCTCTTATACATTCTTTTCATTTTTAGGTAGAGTAGTGTATTTCCAATACTTTCTTCAGCATTCTGGGTGGGCTCTAAGTTCCTATACTGTATGCTACAATTTGATTCATGGTATACCCCTCACTTGCTGCTGTTTTATTTAATTTTTTCCGTGTAACCCATTGTTGTGTTCTAACCACTGATAGTGGCATCCTTTTGTCACTGTCCCTCTCTCATCAAATGGTTGAGTGACTAGAGCTTGTAGGCCATGTGTTTTAAAGTCACTTTGTGTTCTTTTTTGGTATTTCTTGGAGTGGAAAATATCTTTTCTCCTTGTCTTTTCTTCTTAAAAATGGGTTCCCCTATTCTATTGCTTGCAATCTTTTTTTTTTTAATACAGATTACTCAACTCTTAAGGTACTTACCCTCTCAACATGTCTACTCATAATCAGTATATACATTGTTTCTTAGCATTCACTTTAGGGTAATGATTAGCAATTTTGGGCCTCCTCAGACTGCATATTCTTCACAAGTGTTCACGTTTGCACTTAATTACCTTATAATTAATCAGGTCTGGTCTCTTAGCTTTTCTCGGCGTTATTTTCTTATTCATAAGAGAGTTTGTAGGTGTTGAAGAGAGCATATGCTAGCTTACTTTTATTGTTTTCAATTTTTAATGTCGTGTCACTATTCTGCAGTGGAACCTATCTTTCGTTTTAGAAATATTAATTATTTCTGCACTTCGCCTCTTTTGAGAAAACGTTGACCTTCTGGTAGCAATTTTGTATGACTTCCAGTGTGAAACTTGGGTATGCCAAATTATTCTCTCAAAATGCATGATTAAGTTGTCACCACCATATGATAATATTTTTTAATGACGCCTTCTGTACATCTTTATCAATCCCTTTGGGGAATTTTCTTTCACATTTGACAACCCCAGAGTCCGGGCTATGGTGAAGTGATTTACTTCTATGGTAGAAGGCTGCATAACATTCTGTCCCTAATTCCACATACAGTATGTCTTATTCAGCAGGTAATTTACAGGATTGGTTAATGTTCTTTACATATTTGGATTGCCTACTTCATTCCTGTGGGTACTCATTATCTCTCCTGCTTTCATGGATGTGACATTACTGTGAAGTTCTGTTTCTTGAGTAGTTCTTCAAAGATAATTCATTTTTATGTAACCAAATTAGTTCATCCCATACCTGGGTCAAAGCGTGCTTCCCCCCGATCCAGTATAGTATTCCTTATGCCTATGGGGTCTTGGTTTGTGGATATCTGCATTTATGCGCCTTAACATGGTAAAAATTCCATATTTTTGCCTGCCGTACTATAATGGAGGAGAATCCTTCTTATTTGCTACTCTCCTTTTAGTTTTGGTTACAAAATTATCTCTTACCCCGCAGATCATTTTTTTCCTAGTGTCCTCTTATGGAATACTACATTCCTATGTTTTTCTTGGTGTACATCTATTACCTTGAAGTTTGGGCTGTTGGATGGGGATTCTATTTAGTAAGGATTTGTTTAGTGTAAAAGCTGTTGTTGTTGTTCCCTAATCCTTAAATAAGTCCACTGCCGATTCCAGGCTTTCCCACAGAGCTCTTAGGGAGTGCATACTGTTTTGTTGGTGTATTTGTTGTAAGTGGTGCGGGGTAAGAGCTGTTTTTATATGTTGTGGACCTGTCTTCATTATTCCTGTTCCTTGGAGTGCTGGGGATATTATTGGTGTATGTTTTACCAAAAGTCCATTCTCTCTCCCCTTGGTGCTTTCCAGTGTGGGTGCTTCCTTGATTTGGGTCATGCCTATGCTAAATGTTGCTGTACAATAATGAATGGACTTTAGTTTTAGGTGGAATGTGTTCTTCCTTATGGATATGATTATTTTATATAAATTTTTGTTTTCCCTCACCATGTGATAGGCTGTGGTTTTGAATGGTGTTCTGGTGGTGATTTAAAGCCATTCTTGGCTGTGGTAAATTCTGAACATTTTATGTGCCTTATATTAATGGGTATTTTGCCAGTATATTTGGAGAGGCACATGTTGCTCCAAACAAGGTTTGTGTGCTATTTTTCACCCATTCCTACTCTATATACAACAATGGTCATTTGTGTGCCTGGTATCCATTTAGAGCACAACACTATTGAAGTCATAAACCCGGTTGTTAACATTGCACGGGAGAGAAAATGTAGGATTTTGATTATGGGAGATTTTAATTATAAAGAGAGTAGTAGGTTGGCCATGGCACCAGCCGCCCATTGAAAGACTACGACTGAAGGTATTAGGATGCAACTAGGACTGGTCCAGACAGTTCCAGGTTGAGTCTTCCTTCTGGACGGTTCTTTCCTCATGTCTACATATTCTGGCATATTCATTACACATCTCTTGCTATTCCATTACATTTGACAAGTCACAACATTCTGCACATCTGTCTCTTTTACTTTCATTTTCCTCACTTTTTGTCATTATTTATAGAAGGTTCACAACTAATGGCCCCCTGTACCCGGCATAGTGGGGTGCGAAGAATCTCCGGGGATTGTGTTGACTCCACCATTGGCTTGAGGGCAGACACGCCTGGTGGTAGTAATGGTTCTGCTCTTAACCTTGCACCTCCCAATAGATCTGCTTCTTTCACTCTTCACTATTCAAACATTCGTGGGCTGAACTCTAATCTTTCGTCTGTGGAACAGCACTTGGGCACTTTCCTCCCTAACCTCCTCCTCCTATCTGAAACCCAGTTGTCTATACATGCTTCCACTGACCCTTTCCAAATCTCCCACTATAATCTATATACTCGTTTTCGTTCCAAAGGTGGGGTCTGTGCTTACTGCAATATTAACAGTCCTACTATGAGGCTCATGGTCCTTGAATCTCCTGACTTTGATGTTCTCTGGCTAAAAGTCTATCTCTCCACTACCACTATCATCCATTGCTTCTGCTACTGTTCTCCAAACTCCACCGATTTTGTGTCTTTCTTTGAATATCTTTCCTCGTGCCATGAGTTCTTGCTATCTTCTCACCCACATTCCGAAGTTCTCTACATTGGAGACTTCAATGTACACCACAGCGAGTGGCTTCATTCTTCTCACACTGATGTGGGAGGAAGCGAGGCTCTTGCTTTCTCTATTACTCATGATCTGGAGCAAATTATCAAACATCCTACTTGCGTTCCTGATCGTCACGAACATGCTGCAAACACTCTTGACCTATTTTTTACTTCTAACCCTTCAAACTACTCTTATTCTGTGCTTTCCCCTCTTGGTAAATCTGACCACTCAATGATCTCTGTCTCTTCCATTTTCACTCCCCCACCACCAATCCCTCCTACTCAACGCCGCCTTTGGCACTTCGAGCAAACCCAATTTGAAAATTTGCGTAACTTTCTCTTTGACTTCCCATGGGATGACTACTGCTTTTGGTCCCGCAACCCTGATCGGGTAGCTGTAAAAGTTGCCGAGATCATGACCGCGGGAATGGTGGCGTACATTCCCTCTTCTACAATAACTTTCTCTCCCCCTAAACCTTGGTTTGACCATGCTTGCTCCATGGCTATCCAGGCTAGGACTCAGGCTCACCGATCTTACCAAGCCTCTCCATCCGATTTAACTCGCTCTGCATTTATTATAGCTAGGAATTGCTGTACAGCTCAGATTCGAAGGTCTAAGGCTTCCTTTATAAGAAGGAAAGTTGATGACCTTAACTCCTCTCCCACTGACAAATGCTTCTGGTCCTTAGCCAAAAACCTCTCCAAAAACTTCTGTAACTCAAGCTTTCCCCCTCTCATTCATTCTGATGGTTCTATAGCTTGCTATCCCACTGACAGAGCCACTCTCTTTGGCTCTCATTTTTCTGCCAACTCTTCTATCAATGATTCCAGTGCACCTGTTCCTCAGTCTTTTCCCCTCTCTAACCCTATGCCCTCCCTTATCCTTTCTTCACGCAAAGTTCATAAGGTTATTCGCTCACTAAAGACAAACAAGGCATCTGGTCCCGATGGTATCCCTGCAAGGTTCCTTAAGGAGTTTGCAGATGAACTGGCTCCCGTGCTTTGCCGTCTTTTTCACCTCATTCTGTCAACCAGTATCTATCCTTCATCTTGGAAGCTTGCTGTAGTTCAACCTGTTCCTAATAAGGGTGACCGCTCTATTCCTTCTAACTACTGACCTATTGCTCTAACCTCCTCTATTGCTAAAGTTTTCGAAACTTTGCTCAATGCTCACTTCTTGAAACGCCTTGAATCTAACTCACTTATCTCCGATCACCAGTACGGCTTCCGCAAGGCAAGATCCACTTGTGATCTCCTGTCCTATCTTACTCATGTATGGTCATCTTCTCTGAGAAACTATGGGGAATCCTTTGTCGTCGCCCTTGATATCTCTAAGGCTTTTGACAGAGTCTGGCACAAGGCTCTGTTGGCCAAACTCCCTGCCTATGGCTTTACCCCTTCTTTCTGTTCTCTGATTTCCAGTTTTCTTACTGACCGTTCTATATCTGTAGTTGTTGATGGCGCGACATCTAGCTCTTTCTCTGTTTCCAGTGGTGTTCCACAGGGCTCTGTTCTTTCACCTACTCTCTTCCTTCTCTTCATCAATGATCTTCTACAATCCCCATCTTCCTCTCTTCTTCATGCCTTTGCCGTTGATTCTACCCTTCGCTTTACCTCTGCCTTTTCTTCACACCCTTCATCTGTTACTCGCAATCAATCTCGTATCACTCTTTCTTCTACTCTTAACTCCGATTTGCAGAGAGTATCTGAATGGGGCACTCACAATTTAGTTAAATTCAATGCCTCCAAGACAGTTTCTGGCTATCTCTTTATCTTCTTCTCCTCCTGATAACCCTGTTGTCTTTGAAACTAATGAAATTTACCCTCTTAACTCTGTCAATATATTAGGAATCCATATAGCCTCTAACTTGTCTTGGAGGAATCACATAATCCAAATTTCTAAATCTTCATCCAAAAAACTGAGGGTTTTGTTTCGTTTTCGTTATTACTTTTCCTCATTGCAGTTACTTAGAATACTGCTCACACATCTGGGGTGCTTCTTCCTTTACTTATCTTTTTGATAGGGTTGAATCTAAGGCAATCAGACTCATTAATGTTCCTTCTCTTACTTCTAGCCTGGATTCTCTCTCTCTTCGCCATAAGGTATCTTCCCTTTCGCTTTTCTATCGCTACTACATCCATCGCTGCTCTGATGAGTTGGCGAGTTGCATCCCTCCTCCACTGCCGAGGCCGCGTAACACTCGCCAAGCGGACTCATCTCACAGGTACTGTTTGGAGATTTGTAGCTCGCGGATTGTTCGGTGCAGCGACTGCTTCTTCCCATCTACCTTCAGACTCGGGAACTCTCTTCTTCCTTCTGTCTTTTCTAATTCTTATGACCTTTCATCCTTTAAAAAGCAGATCTATCGTCATCTCAGAGCCTAGTCCTCCATATCTCTGGGTCCTATTTACTTTGACTGTTTTTTTCTGTTTGTCGTTTTCCTTTGTGTGACATTACCTCATCTCTGCCTTGCCCTTAACCTTTTTCTTTTCATTCGTGCCCGGGCCTTTGTTGAGGAGGGCAGTTTCTGCCTATCCCGGTGTCACTCTTAAAAAAAAAAAAAAAAATGATAGATTAGATAAATCTTGACCCGCACAGTGGTGAGGACTCATTCGGGGCATGATCCTAGATTGTGTACAAGAGAATATCCTACACCAGCATGTACTGGAACCAACGAGGGCCAGGGGTGGGGATTAGCCTTTCGCTACTTGATCTAGTATGCACAGATAACGTGTTGGATATTGAAAAAATTGAGTATGAAGCACCAATTGGAAAGAGTGACCACTGTGTGTTGTTCATGGAGCATATCATTGAAGTTGTTCTGCCTGGGAGTATAGACACTGAAGACACGAGGAATAACTATCCGAAAGGAGATTACATCAAAATGAAAAAGTTTCTGCAGTTATTGACTGCAGGAGCTTATTTTACAACAAATCTGTACAAGAAATGTGCGACATCTTTTGTGAGAAATATGGGAAGATAATAGATTGCTGCATACCTGTCATCAAAGTAGGTGTAATTCATGCCAGAGAGAAATGGTACGATAATGAATGTAAAGGAGCTAAGGAGTGGAGAGACAAATGCTGGAAAAGGTATAGGAGGAGAAAAAATATAAATGCCTGGCAGACCTATAAAAGAGCAAAAAATTATTACCTAAGTAAAAGAAGAGAGGCAGAGAGAGACTATGAAAGGGACATCACCGTGAAAGCTAAAAGAAATCCCAAACATTTCCACAGCTTTATCAGAGGAAAACCAAAGGTAAAAGAACAGGTATTAAAGCTTAAGAGAGCAGATGAAAGCATTACTGAGATGGATGAAGAGATCTGCAAAGAATTGAACAAGGAGTTTGTCAGTATTTACAGCAGAAAATACCCCCCCCCTTCAGATTGCAGAGATAGCAGCTCATGGGCCGGTATTAGAAAACATCATCCTCTCAGCCACAGAGGTATGCAAAGTGCTGATGGAGTTATATGTCCATAAAGCTACAGGCACTGATGATATATCCCCTCATGTACATAAAAAATGCGCAAATTCAATATCAGTGGCACTAAGTATAATATTTAAAAAGTCGCTGGAAGCAGGGGAGATTCCAAGATGCTAGAAACAAGCGAACATGATACCTATCTTCAAAAAGGGAAGGAGGGCTATGGCTCTAAACTAGAGACCTGTTTCCTTAACCAGCATAGTTTGCAAAGCTGTGGAGAAACTACTTAGGAAACATATTTCTCTTCACTTGGAATTTTTCAACTTTTTGTCAGTGAGACAACATGGCTTCAGAGAAAGTAGATCAACAGTAACAAACTTATTAGAATTTTATGATGAGGTAAGCCGAATCTTAAAGGAAAGAGCGGGCTGGAAAGATTGCATATTCCTAGACTTCCAGAAGGCATATGACACTGTCCCACACCGGAGACTTATTAGGAAGCTGCAATCAATGGCAAGAGTAGGAAGAAATGTCTTGAAATGGATTAAAACATACTTAGAAGGAAGGGAACAGAGAGTTAGAGTAAGACACTCACTGTCTGAATGGAGAAGAGATAGTAGTGGAGTTCCACAGCGTTCGGTTTTAGGGCCGCTTTTGTTCCTTGTATGTATAAATGACCTACCAGAGTCTGTAAATTCATTCATGAATATGTTTGCAGATGATGCAAAGATTGTGAAGAAAGTAAGAAACGAGAACAATGGTAGAGAACTTCAGGAAGATATAATTTGTCTGCATGGGTGGTCAGAAAAGTGGCTAATGAAATTCAATCCTTCAGAATAAGGTAATGAGAATGGGTGCAAGTGCAAGAGGGCCCAACTTGACTACTCGGTGGCAGGAGTAGAATTTCAGGAGACAGAGAATGAGAGAAATCTGGGAGTAAACATACTGGCCGATTTGTCTCCAGAAATGCATATAAATGGCATAGTAAGGGCAGCATATGCTTTCTTAGCAATTGTAAGGGTAGCCTTCAGGCACATGGACAAGGAAATGTCCAGAAATATTTATGTAACCTTTGTTAGGCCAAAACTTGAATATGCAGCCCCCTTTTGGAATCCGCACTTGAAAAAGCACCTAGTTAAGCTGGAGAAAGTTCAAAGACATGCCACGAAACTGGTGCAACAAATATGTAATCTCAGTTATGATAAGAGGTTGAGGGAATTAGACTTACAATCATTCGAAGCTAAAAGATTGAGGGGGGATATGGTGAGAGTTTTTAAATTCCTTTTTGGTTATTACAGAGTGGATTGGGATCGATATCTTGATATGGCTTGCACTAGAACTAGAGGTCATAGTTTGAAGCTTAGTAAGAAAACTTCTTTGCAGGATGTAAGGAATTGCTTTTTTAGTGTAAGCATAGTTGATAATTGGGTTAATGCTAACTCAGTCCATAGTTTTAAGGACAAGTATGATAAGTATCACTAAGTACAAAATGGAACCGATCAGGAGACGGGAAGTTACGAGCTTGGGGCTCTATCCCACAAGCACAATTAGTTATCTTCAATTAGGTAATTACTTTAAGAGCTTGTAATTTATTCAGCATTGTATAAGTAAACTAGAATTTCGATTGGAATTATTCTGGAGGTGATTTATTATGTCGAGACAGGTAGATAAACTATTTACAAACTTCTGTGATATTTTTTCTTTCTTTTTACAGTTTCAGCCTTCACCACCCATCCTGATCATCGTGATAGAGCGGATATTCCAGTGGAAGAGAGCTGAGCACTTTCCCAAAACTTCTCCAACCCCAAACTTATTCATTACGTTACATTAATTTATAAAACTCTGACTTGAGCAAGAATAAGGAGAATATTACTATTATCCCATCTACTGGGCTAAATCATAAATATATTTGAGTACAAAATGTTCTCTAGGAGTCTTATGGCAACCTCATGATGAATGGTATCACTTGGTATCACTGCTCACATGGATAAATATATGCATAGCAAATTTGTCGGAGTACTCTTCTCTATACAAAAATGCTGTTAATAGGGTGTAAGAGCACGTTAGAATCTTGAACAGTGGAATAGAAATTCATCAAAAAGATTGTCTTGTTTGTGAAGTAAGGCGTAGTGAAAGAAATAAAATAAATAACAACCATTACAGTTATTATATATATTTAATGTCACTGTATACTGGAATAAGTTTTGAACCTTATACTGTACTAGTATTGGAAATCGCATACTTCAGTAATAATTGCAGTGTAAGTATATTTGTTCAGTGTGACAGCTTTTTGCAATAAATTATCAGGGTGCAGTATTGAAACAACTCTGCTTTAGATAAGGAAAAGATGAGGTTGTATCCTAAGGATCCAAGCCTTAAATATGTCCATCTTAATATTTGACTACTTTAACTTAACCATAGTATTTTAAGCATCAGTGTAAATATTTCTTTTGAAATATTTAACACTGAACTGTTGACATGCAGTCTAAAATGGTAGGAAAAGCCCATTAAATAAAACAACGAAAATATATATATATATGTATATAAAGTACTTATTAATTTTGTGACCTAAACTGGTCACCTTCTCAAAGTACTTTGAGAAGGTGACCAGTTTAGGTCACGAAATTAATAAGTACTTTATATATATATATATATATATATATATATATATATATATATATATATATATATATATATATATATATATATATATATATATATATATATATATATATATATATATATATATATATATATATATTTCTTTTGAAATATTTTAGTAAATATTTGTTCTATTTTTTTTTTAACATGCCACTATGTCCTTATGAAGCCAGCAGATTGACCGCAACTTTAACAGCAGAGGGATTTAGCATGGTGTCTTCATACCCTACACATTCTTGCTCCTTCTCTAGCAAGCAGAAATTTTTTGGAAGACTTGGATTGCCTTCCTTCGCTCTCCTTTTGAGCTCAGTCTCCTCTTGCCGCATGCAGTGATAACAGTGGTATTCCACCAAGAATACCCCTTTTAGTTGTCTTATTTGACACACAGGGAATGCAAGGGCAGACTTCTGTCTTCAAGAATATTCCTTTTAGTTGTCTCATATGATACACAGGGACTACTATAGTAGACTGCTTTCTCCCCTACCACAGAGGATAAATTTATGTATAATTATTATTAATTAAAATATTTTGCTGCCTGGGGGATGACTCTTATTGAAAGGCATCCTCAATGTCAGCTAACCTTTGAATTTATTGTGCCTATTTCCCTAATGGATATACATACCCTCGTGGTGTCACATGTCATTATCAAGATTAATGCAGTTCTAAGTAACATTTATTGGTGCTGTGATTTACTTTATGTGACCATACAATGTAGATCTTTACTTTTTAGTACTTAAAAACTATTTTTGAATGATGAGCCTAACCTATTGATGTCTTTATTACATTCATTGTCATTTACATATCACAGCCGTGATGCATCATGGTCCCTTTCCTACAGTGAGTCAATATTAAAGTTTTGTTTCATTATGAAGACATAATTTCATATCAAATTGATGATTTGCTTATATTGCTTTTCTTTCCCAATCTGCTGGCACATATGCCATTCATGTTATGTGCATCCATGTAAAACATACTTGCCTCTAGTTTAAAGGACAGATATGTGTCATTGAACAAAAAAGTTAAACTGATCAGAAGATGAGAAGTTATGTGCATAGAGCACTTTCCCGTAAACAAGATTAGGTAAATACATACTTTGATATACCCACAATACTTTATCTCAAACTTGTCAGTCGTCACAGGGTTATGTAAGCCCCTGTTTGAGTTTGCAGAGGGATAGACGTCTGTGTACCAGTTGTCTTACTCAGGAGCCATTTCGTAGAGATTTCATTTTATTATGTTGATAAAGTTTTCTCCTCAACTTTCCAAGGAGAGATTTATATATCAATCAGTCATTTACCCTTGTAACATTATATCAGTAATTGATGAGATAATCTCAGTTCTAGTGCTGCCATCTTTAAAGGAAGTGCATACTCGTTGGATAGGGAAACAGATGCTGTCTTCATATTCTCTGCATGTTTTAAGAGATGACTGTAAAGTCTAGGGGAGTCGGGGTTGATAAAGACCAAGAGAAAAATGCAAAACTTGGAGTTTGATGGTGGAAAGTCCTATGTTTCGTTCTTTCGTAGTTATTGTTGCTTATACAGCAGAGGATGAAGATAAAATCTTTATAAAAATATGCAACTACATTACAAATAAATCACTGTATGACCACAAAAATTACTTACAGCACTAAGAAATGTTACTAATAACTGCATTTATCTTGATTTATTTAGATCATATTGTTAATGTATACATGAAATGTACTGTGTAATCATGTATGATCAAGAAAATTTACCAGTCAGGTTTTGCTACAGATGTTTCAGCCATATATGACCAGTCACTTCAGATGAAATGTGATTACAGTTGTATTTTATCTGAAGTGATTGGTGATGTTTGGCTGAAATATCTGTAGCAAAACTTAAGTGGTGAATTTTCAATATTCACTAAGGGTTACACAGTACATTTCATGTGCATATTAGATGAAAGTTAAAGCTAAAGTTTGCTGTTTTAGCCCTCCTATCAGAGGCATCGCCCCTGCTCTGGCGGGCGTCAGCCGGTGCAAGCCCCAACCCCCTACTGCGGTGTCCAGCCACAGCAGTAACCTTCCCAGTAAACTGCTTAAACTCTCGGTCCTGAACGGGAACTGATCTGTCGACCTCGCGAATGCGAGGCCAGCGCGTTACCACTGTACTAGCCAGAAGATTAACATTATGATCTAAATAATTGTACTGATGCAAGTAGCTGATATTCTGCACTCAGTCACAGCCTTTTCCATATGACAAAAATAATCCAATAACACGGGATGCAGGAACAGTATAAGACCCAGCTTTAAGGAATATATGACTACAGCATTAAACTTCTTCCCCCCATTAATGGTTTTTCATGTGTCTGTAACCATTTAAAAGTAAGCATAAATTCTCACAGCCCAACAAGCCATGTTGATAAACATATTTTCTTTAGAAGCCTGTCTGTTGCTAGGAGCACAATATTTTCCTTGCCCGTCATAATTAGTACTTATTAGTGCTGAGTAATATGTAGATCCTAAATAAGTTGTATGCAGTAAATATACACTCTTTTATCATGGGGCAATATAGGGCTCTTAGAGCAGTGAGTTCATATCTATTGTGTCGGTCATAGCTTTAGATCTATAAAACACTTTATTGACTGTCTAACAGTGTTAATTAGTTTTGTATCCACTAAACAATCTTAATTGTCAAGAACCTGATAGCAGTTCACTCGCTGTATAGAATTAACCTTAAGAGTATGAAAATCTATCAATGCTATATAGAATCAGCCTTAGAGTATGAAAATCTTTTGATAATTAGCACAGTTTCCAAAGTGAAAGATAATGAGAGGTGTACAGAATGCTGCCACAGCTTTACATCAAATGAACAAGACAATTTGGTCTGTTGTGTGTCTAAAAATGATCAGTGAATTATATGTAACTTTACTAGGTGAATGTATAAGTGCCATTAATGCTCTATATATGATAAGGACATACAGGGCACAATTAATGATAACTTCACACTAGTCAAATAGAATTTTACGAGTAACATTGTAATTCTAGGTTCTAGTTTCTGGAGAGCTTCATAAATCATTTCTTGGGAGTAATAACTTGGAGATACTAAAAGCATAGTAGTGGTTTATCTTCAGTGCTAACCTTTACCTGTTCAATTAGCCAAATGAGTACACCATTTTATACTTGAGGTCAGTGGTGGGACAGTAACTTCCTTGCTTTGGCTTGATTGGGGCAATAATATACTGCATTTCAGCTTTTAGAATAACATTGTGCAATCGTTGGTATGTACACGTGTAAATGGTTGTACCCCATTTCTTATACAAGTCACTAATTTGGTTTTGAGTGTAAAATAGAAAATACTTCCATCTGGGAATCGCATGGTCCTTATTGTCATCTCAGAGGTGTAAGATATTTAACTAGATAAAATATTAGAACATCCTAAAATTTCAAAATGTTTCTGCAAGAAATTGTTGAATTGCAGGAAGATCGTCACCCTGCTATGTAGTTCCCAGTGCTCTTACTTGTATTTATATTATATTAATTAGAAAACTAATGTGGGATATATATGTTAAGGTTTAAAAAATCATGATATTTCAGTAACGATAAAATGCTGTCTATTGTCAGACACAGCACAATCATATTACAAAAGGAAGCTTCTGCACATATGTACAGCAAATCACTGCCAAAAAGTTGTAAAAAATGTACTTAATTATGTTAGAATGTAAACAAGTTTATAAGCACATATTTATATAAATAGTTATATGTAGAACTAATATTACTTATGTCTAAGACTTTGATATTATTGTGACAAGTTACACTAAGTACTTGTGTGTTTTGTAATGATGGAGAGAGAGAACACTATGGGAAAATGTAGATAGGTGCAAATATCTATCTGGAGAATGTAGAAGATGCAGCAGTGATAGTATAGTACACTAATTTTATTACTTTGTGCCTTAGTACTGTTGATGCATAAAGTTAGGAAAGTCTTTAAAGTTTTTGGTAAAGTGAATTAATATTTCATTGCTTGTACATATTTTATATTGCATTGTCTTACCTCCTTTCAGAGAATGTCTTAGTTTGGTCATTTTTAGTCTCTTCACTGCTTCATAGAGTATTTATTGGAACTGTTTCTATCTGAATACTATTTTAACAGTAACTCAGAGTGGGATACAAAACATCCAACTTTGGGCATGTGGGTCCCTAAAGGTGTATCTATATCATCTGGACAGACAGTGTCATTGTGGCAAATATTGGAAAGAAAGTGCGCCTGTGTTATGGAAAAGTTAGTGAAGTGGTATCAGGGAGGTGTTTTCTACATATAAATTGCAAAAAGCAGTGGCCACAGCAAAATCTATCTCTCTGTAAGGGTATGACCAAACCGAATATTATTTGTTGCTCTTTATGTTACCTTTGTGTTCCTTTGGAATTTGGTTGTTTGAGTCTGGTTTAGTAGCTGTTTTGGCTATTAAACCACATTGTGCTCTTACGTCTCTTTATTTACATTTTAGTTTTATTTTGACATGTTTGGTTCTCACTGTGATAGGTCCATGTTTTGCTCTAGATTGTTAGTTGGGCTGTCTTACTTTTGGATCCAATTGCTGACCCTTCTCATGCTATTGAAGGAGATATTTGTGATAATAATATTCCCATTTTGGGGTTTCCTTAGGTGTCTTTCTATTGTATTCTAGGGATAAAGTGGGCATTATTTCTTTTCCTTTTTTGGCTTTCTCCTAAGTTTTCTCCTTATTTGGGGATTTGTGTACCTTGTGATACTTACCTTGTCTCTTCTGTATAATAATACCTATAGAGGAGGTCTTTTGCATGTCTCAAATTTTTTACTTTTTTCTTTCTGTCCTATGCTTCTTGATTGTCTCCCATTTTCCTTTCTGAGTCTCTTGCGCACCCTCCAACTCTTTGACCCGATTCTGCATCTTGAGTTTATTTGTTCTTGGGCTTTTTTTTTTTTTTTGGTCCAGTGGTTCGTCAAGCCATATTTGTCTTTTCTACATTGTTTTTGGACTACTTTGTCATTTTTTTTAATGGTCAAAAACCCTTCTTCATCCATTGGGTTTTTTATCATTTTCCTGTCTCTGGAGGGATTACTTGTACTATGGTTAAATATTTTTTTAATTTTCTCTGGATCATATGTAACTACTAATGCTAGAGGTACTTGGTTATCTTTGCTTTTATTTTTGTGAGCTGATGTTCTCTGTATTCTCCGTGAGATTGGTAATCTTTTCCTGTCGTGGTCTTTGTGTTTTCCACATTGACATTTTTTAGAGGGTTTAAGTTGATTTCCTTGTAGTTTTGGGTGATGTATGCGTTTCTTTTCCTTCCACTGGAGGTCTTCTTCTGCTGTTATGTCGGCCCTTAACTTTGTCTTTGTAAATACCCAATTGTGCCTACGGGAAAGAGCTCCATGCTCGTATCTCCCCGTCTCCTGGTTGGTTCCATTTTTTTGTACTTAGTAAGACTTATCATACTTGTCCTTAAAGCTATGAATCAAGTTAGCATTACCTACCTCCTTGCTTAGCGAATTCCAAGCATCAACTACTCTTACACTAAAAAAAGTACTCCCTTACATCCTGAAAGCAATTTTTATTTTCACAAAGCTTCAAACTATGACCTCTAGTTTTAGTGCCAGCCATATCAAAATACTGATCCCTATCCACTCTGTCATAACCATGAAGGAATTTAAAAACCGTCACTATATCCCCCTCATTCTTCTAGCCTCGAGTTGTGGTAAGTCTAGTTCCCTAAGCCTCTGTGTATTTCTGGCGCCAGTTTCGTGGCATGTGTCTGAACTTTTACCACCTTAACTATGTGCTTTTTCAAGTGTGGATTCCAAAATAGGGCTGTATATTCAAGCTTTGGCCTTACATAGGTTTCAAATATTTCTGAACATTTCCTTGTCCAAGTGCCTGAAGGCTACCCTTACATTTGCTAAGAAAACATATGCTGCACTTACTATGTCATTTGCATGCATTTCTGGAGAAAAATCTCCTAGTATGTTTACTCCTATATCTCTCTCATTTTCTGTTTCTTTATGTTCTGGCCCGGATATTGAGTATTGAAGCTTGGGTCTTCTTGCACTTGTAACCATTCTCATTACATTCCATTTAGAAGTATTGAATTTTATTAGCCACTTTTCTGACCACTCATGCAGACTATTTAAGTCTTCCTGAAGTTCTCTACCATTGCTTTCGTCTCTTACTTTCTTCACAATCTTTGCATCATCTGCAGACATAGTCATGAATGAATTTACAGACTCTGGTAGGTCATTTACATATACAAGGAACAAAAGTGGCCCTAAAACTGAACCTTGTGTAACTCCACTACTTACCGTACTGCATTCAGACACTTGAGTGTCTTACCCTAACCCTCTGTTCCCTTCCTTCTAAGTAAGCTTTTTTTTCATTCCAAGACATTTCCACCTATTTTCACCATTGGTTGCAGCTTCTTAATAAGTCTCCCATGTGGGACTGTATCAAATGCCTTCTGGAAGTCCAAGAATATGCAATCTGCCTAGCCCTCTCTTTCCTGTATGATTCGGCTAATCTCATCATAAAATTCTAATAAGTATGTTACTGTTGATCTACCTTCTCTGGAGCTATGTTGTCTCACTCACAAAAAGTTGAAGGATTCCAAGTGAAGAAAGATGTGTTTTATTAGTAGTTTCTCCATAACTTTGCAAACTATGCTGGTCAAGAAAACAGGTCTATAGTTTAGAGCTGTATCTTTCCTTCCCTTTTTGAAGATAGGTACCACATTTACTTGTTTCCAGCATCTTGGAATCTCCCCTGATTCCAGCGACTTTTCAAATATGATACATAATGCTGCTAATATTTTGATTTAGCGCATTTCTCAACTACATACAGGGATATATCATCAGGACCTGTAGCTTTATGGGCATCTAACTCCATTAGTGCTTTGCATACCTCTGTGACTGAAGAAATTATGTTCTGTAATACTGGCCCATAAGCTCCTATCTCTGCAATCTGAGGGGTTGGGGTATTTTCCGCTGTAAATATTAACTGAAACTCCTTGTTAAATTCTGTGCAGATCACTTCATCTATCTCAGTGATGCTTCCATCCACTCTCTTTAGCTTTAAAGCCTGTTTTTTGACCTTCAGTTTTCCTTTGATAAAGCTGTGGAAATGTTTGGGATTTTCTTTAGCCTTCCTGGTGATATCCCTTTCATAGTCTCTCTCTGCCTCTCATGTTTTACTTAGGTAATAAGTCTTTGCTCTTTTATAAGCCTGCCAGGCATTTATGCTTTCCTCCTCCTATACCTTTTCCAGCATTTATCTCCACTCCTTAGCTCTCTTACACTCATTAGTGGACCATTTCTCTCTGGCATGAATAACTTCTATTTTGGTGGAAGGTATGCAGCAATGTACTATATTTCCATATTCCTCACAAAAGATGTCATACATTTCGTGAACAGATTTGTTGTTAAATAAGATCCCCCAGTCAATTACTGCAAAAAGGTCATTTATTTTTGTGTAATCTCTTTTTGGATAGTTCCTCCTCACATCCTCAGTGCCTTTACTCTCAGGCAGAGCATATTCAGTGATATACTCCATCAACAACACACACTGGTCACTCTTTCCAATTAGTGTGTGTGATTCCTCCCGATATGGTTAAGCTTTTATCATTGTAGTTTCTTAAGTCATATATGGCGTGTTCTGTGATAAATGGAAGAATCATGCTGATAATTTCATCGTCAGGTTGTGCTTTTCGTAAAAGGAAGTTCACTGACAGTGTTTTGATAGTTTGATGTGCTCGCTCTCTATCTTCCTCCCCCTCCTTATTTGGGCTTCGTTTATCAGAACCTGAGTTGCTCCAGTGTCCTTGATTGGGGTGTTGTGTTTCTTGGCCTCATCATCATTGTTATGAACCCTCTTCCTCATGATGGAGTGATGTGCAACAGCTTTTGTGCCTTTGGCTAATATTTAAACTGGAAAACTTTCTGACCTGATTGCTCAGGGTTCTTCCAGTAGTGGATTTGTTTACTTCTTTTATTAAGGGTGTCATCCGTTTGGGGCATCCTGACTTGGATTGTGTCTTGCTCATGTGCTTTGTTCTACTTTGAATATCTTTCATTCTCTTTACTCAAGAGTTGGAAGAGACGTTCCGTTCCTTCCAGGGGTCTACTACTTGAGGCAGATAAGTTGACTGTTGAAGCTCTTGCGTCGTAGGTTCTTGGTTTGCCAGACACCAGTTTCCAATTTAGAAGCTTGGTGGCTGTTTGAGGTCCTCTCTTTGGTTGATTGTGGGTGCTATGTTACTTTAGGCTAATTTTTTTCAGCTGTCAAATTTTAGTTGCTTCTTTCGCCCACCAGTACCTAACAGTTTTCGTCATTTGGGTGTTAGGTCTTTCCTAATTCACATATTTGGGGTAGTCTACTTATCAAATGTCAGGACTAAGAATTAGCTAAGATATGAAACCAATTAGCTTGTCTGTTTTTTTCTCCAAACTGACAGACATACTCTTCCCAGCTATTCTTACTACTTATTTTCTTTCCCAACATCTGGAAAGAGCTCAGTAACACCTAGATGGCACCTTACTCTAACTTCATAAAAATGTAGGGTGGAATATGTTAAATGAAGTATCTTTCTCTGCCATTTCTGCTGTTTGCAGTGTTGTCTGAGTATGTGCAGTAGATGACCCTTAATACCCATGCCCATAGCTGGATTGTGTACATTTATTCATTTAGAGGAATTTCAAACTCATTATCAGAGTGCCAGGAAGATCAGAAAAATACTCGATATGCAGATTTTATGAGTCTACATTTTATATTTATGTAGATATATCAGCAATTCACTCTTGTAATGTATATCTGGAAGACTTGAATCGAAGCACTTATCAAGTGCTCCAACAATATTTGCGTATTCTGTAACTGCTTCAGTTAGAGATCATTTACCTAAAATATAAGCAGAATATAAAGAAAAATTTAATTTATATTGTTAATATCTAGTATAAGAAACACTAGTCTATGCTTGTATCTAAACGTGTAAGTAGAAACTTATTTATTGTAAATTGTTCTATAAGTATACTGAATATTAGCTCTGTGTATGATTTTTTTTTATTCCAAGAGAAAAACATTTGTTTATATTTCCACTAGTAAAGTTTACCTGAATATCAGCATTCATTATCATACTGTTCAGAAGGCTCTTAAATTCTTTCATTGTCTTCAGGCCAAAAAAGGAACTACGTGAACTTCCCGTGAACTAATAGTGACACATTTTATGTGTCATTATTAGTCCGCATTATGGGGTTGACATAGTGTGTGTCTGGGGAATAAGTTTGGATTGCCATACCAGCGCCCCGGCCGCGTCACCAGTCGGCCCCCACTCACCCCTGATAAATCTATATGATAAACTCGGAGACTCATTTTTAATACACAAGATATAATAAGAAATATCCGATTAGATTTTATTGAAACACAATAGCCATTTTTCAACGTTATTAAGATGAACAATTACATGATCTTTTCTGAGTAATGTATGTCAGATTTTCTAAGCTATTAGCAAATTCTTAGGGAAAACTTAATATTTTGTAGCTAGACTTCATAACAGAAGCTACAATG
>JAXCGZ010023255.1:5000-7500 GCA_037179515.1 Halocaridina rubra
ATATATATATATATATATATATATATATATATATATATATATATATATATATATATATATATATATATATATATATATATATATATACATAAATATATATATATATATATATATATATATATATATATATATATATATATATATATATATATATATATATTGCATTATATCACTGCAAGCAAAAAAAATATATATAATCATACAAAGAAATATAAAGATGCATCCAGAAAAAAACTAAATAAAAAACAAAAATATCTCTCTATATCTCCAATATGAAAAAAAGGGAACCCCAAAGCGCGTCATTTTACGAGACTTCGTGTGAGGAAGTACTGTCGCTGGTTTGAACATAAAATTCCAACAAATATATTATGATGAGATCTCTACTTACTGGAAGAAGTCTTGGCGCCAACGGGAACCCTGGAATTCCGCCGTATAAAGGCCATGGAAAAAAAAATAATCCCAATGGTAAATCAACATTTGAAATTTTTAAAGGAAGAAAAAATGGAAGCTTGATAAATATAATATATTTACAAAGGAAAAAGTAGACCAGTTGTCTGGGACAACTGTCGAAATGCGAGCCGTCGAAATCAAAATCTTGTGGCAATGCTTGAGAGAGAGAGAGAGAGAGAGAGAGAGAGAGAGAGAGAGAGAAGAGGAGAGAGAGAGAGAGAGAGAGAGAGAGAGAGAGAGAGAAGAGAGAGAGAGAGAGAGAGAGAGAGAGAGAGAGAGAGAGAGAGAGAGAGAGAGAGAGAGAGAGAGAGAGAGAGAGAGAGAGAGAGAGAGAGAGAGAATATCTTTGTAAAGTAAGAATACAGTATTTAGAGTTTATTTCAGAAGTAAATTATACTCTGTAAATGCCAGCTCTTGGGTGAATGTTTCTGAATGTGAGGCACTGAAGAAAACTTAAATTCGACGCTTGGAAAGTAATTCATATAATTAAGACTTATTGACTAATTTGATGCAAATGTACCGAATGGAGAAAATAAATAAATAACTGCCTTTATTTGACAGGTACTAATTAATTGCGTTTCCCTGTGGCATATTTAGTTATCCAACTGAAATATTTATTAAAAAGCTGATGTATTAACATCATCACAAGTGTACACATTCACATAAAATAAATTGATCATTTTGTGTGAAAGGGTGTGTAGAGATATTGGTTAAATATTACGTAAAAGCTGGTCTTGCCCATTTAGAAGAAAAAAAAGTTGAAAAACAGACACATGCACATACACGTAAACATATATTAACAAGCCATACGCGCAGGGAGGGGGGAGGCATGCACTTTTCATAAGCAGAAAATAAACACTTTAAACAAATTAATTATTTACATAACTGACGTCGCTGCTATATCATATATTATATAGATATGACCTTGCTTTTTAATACAGAAAATGGCACATTTTTTCTGCGTAATTGCTACAGAATGGTATTAAGCTGTTGTTTGTCAAGCTAACAATCCCCCTTTATATAATAAAGTGTTTAATGCATCTTTTTTCTTAATGTAGAGAATAGACCCTTTTTCGTCTTTCTTAGAGAAATACTTCTTCCCCCTCTGTGTTCAGCTGATAATCTAGAATTCTAGATTATATTATAAGCCATTTTATCATAAAATACTTTTCTATGAAATTAAACTAGAATCTACACTACAGTTTTTGAAGTGATAATCCCACACGTAATATAAACATAATGACATATAAAAACAACTTTCTAATATACACAGCGATAAATGATATATCCTTCCTCTGTGAGATGTAATTTATTCATTTTTTTTACAATGTTGTCAAATTGACATTCCTATTGCCCACAAAACACTGAACAGCAATGGAGAGAAGTAAGAAATGTAAGATTTTGCTGGTAGTCTGGTATAAGAACATACAAAAAAATAAACTAACTATAAAAATAATTTAGACTTTTATAAAGAATACAGCCTCAAGTATATATTGTCCAAGGCTAGGAGATAGACAAATGTCATGCTTCGATGTCGAGTTTATATATATATATATATATATATATATATATAAATATATATATATATATATATATATATATATATAATATATATATATATATATATATATATATATATATATATATATATATATATATATATATATATATATATATATATATATATATATATATATATATATATATATATATATATATATATATATATATATATATATATATATATATATATATATATATATATATATATATATATATATATATATATATATATACACACGAATTGAAGTAATTTTCTCTAGTCCTAAAACCAAAAAGCTTCTCTCTCTCTCTCTCTCTCTCTCTCTCTCTCTCTCTCTCTCTCTCTCTCTCTCTCTCTCTCTCTCTCTCTCTCTCTCTCTCTCTCTCTCTCTCTCTCTCTCTCTCTCTCTCTCTCTCTCTCTCGTAATTTAGTAACAAATACTTAAGAAAAATCAATAGTATTTAACAACTTACAATTTATAAGAATCAAAACCGGCTAAACTACATT
>JAXCGZ010023255.1:12500-15000 GCA_037179515.1 Halocaridina rubra
TCGGATTACCAACGATCAAGCACAAATTTATTGTCAGAGACTCACATTTTCATATTTGACAACCTCTCGAAAACATTGGAGGGGGGGGGGCAATTAACCAGTTAATGATCTTATACATTAAATATTTCTAAGATCTCTTTTAGTGTTACTTTAATTATCTCTACAGTTAAAGAAAGTATATATGTACACTTACATCCTTCAATATAATGTAATGTGTGTAAATGATTAAGCAATACCTTCGTTGATGTTGGGAACACTGTTTGAAAACCTCTATGGCGACAGTGAGGCATCGGACCTCAAGAAGACGAAGTTTTTATACATTGTAAGAGAAAAATTACCTATATTTACCTAAAAAAATTTCAGATTCTATATTAATTTGCAATATATGTGTTCGTATTGATCTAGTAGTACCAGAGCTATTTCAGTTCCATTCCTAATTAAAGCTACCCTGACGTTTATGAAACAGCTTTCTTAAAGGGTCCACATTTTATTACGCGGCCTTATATTAGATTTTACTGCCACATATGTAAGGTTAATAAATCTTAATACTTGAATGTAATTAGATCAATTAATACAATCATAATGCAAAATGAAAAATATTTCCAACTCAAATTCAACTTCAAATTCAAAAAATTTATTGACATAATAGGAAATTACATCAAATGGAGCTTGTTAGCCTCTGTGACTGGCTAGGGAACAGATGTTCACAATTCTCATCCAGACTATTTTCAGCTCCACCCTCCAGATTTCCCTCATTAAATGATAACTTGCCCAAAGGGGTGATGTGTTCATTATGGATGACTGCTCGTCATTTATACTTTTAATGATGCTTCGGAATGACAAATTACAATTAGATACTCATAAAATGAGTACCAAAATAAAACAGAAAAACAAATAAGCATGCAAATATATATATATATATATATATATATATATATATATATATATATATATATATATATATATATATATATATATATATATATATATATATATATATTACAATATCAAAAAATATGTAAGGTCCATTAGAGCTCTCCAAACTTTTCTCGGGTTTTCCCTTCGAGAGCTTTCACTCAACTTAGTAAATCTTATGAATAATAAAGTAGACAATAAGAACAATGCCAAGGGAGGGGAGTGTGTGTGTCTCTCTTTTTCATCTTCATTAACATAGAAATGGTCTTTTCCCTTCGAACGCCAGTTGAAGGTACTAGTGTTTGTCAAATATTTTTTGGTCTGTCTCTTCTGCTCCCTTATTAATTTGGCTCATTTTAGTGTCGCTTTGGCCCGATTTCTTAAACAGTGTAAACCTAGGATACCATATTGTTAGTTAGCTAGACACACACAAATGGATTTCATAAACGCATCTCACGCAGTTCTGTGTATGGCTAGGATCCCGTACGGTATCCTAGCCGTACACAGAACCGCCTCAGATGCGTGTATGAAATCCATTTGTGTATTTAGCTAACAGTATGGTATCCTAGGTTTACGCTGTTTAAGAAATCGGACCTTTGACATAGTATATACTTATGTTTATTCTCTTATTCCATTGATTTATGTAGAAATTTTTTTTTATTTCATATATTAATAATACTGGTTCATAAGCCATTAATGTCACAATTATAAATCTGATTTGCATTTGCATATATTAATTAACTTGTGTATCTATAAGTATATTTCTTTATTGTTATGGAACATTATTTTCGACGTGTAAGGCCGCTTTCAAGCCAAAGTGGTACGTCGCACGTGCCATGCCACGTGGCACGCCAGTTGAAAACGAACATCCGGAAGTATATGAAACCTTTCACACAGAAGTGGTGTGACACGTCCCATGTGGCACGTGCGACTTGCGACGCAAGTCACACGTGGCACATAGGACGTGTCATGCCACTTCTATGTGAAAGGTTTCATATATTTCCGGATGTTCGTTTTCAACTGGCGCGCCACGTGGCATGCCACATGCCACGTGCCACTTTGGTATGAAAGCGGCATAAGTATTATTCTTTTACATATTTTCAAAGAAATGTGATGAATGCTTGGGTTTTCCACAACTAAATATTGATGGTAAATAGGGGGTAACATGAAAATTATTTCATAGAGAACTTCATGGCTCAACCACTGTCATTCTCTAAATATTCGCCAATATGTAATCATGCACAGAGACATTAAATGCACACCGTGCATTTGTGTTCAGCAAGATTAATGGCCCAATATACACTCACACCTACTTACACACACACACACACACACACACGCATACATACATACACTCACATATATACATATATACATACGTACATATATATATATATATATATATATATATATATATATATATATATATATATATATATATATATATATATATAAGTAAACAAATTGCTAACATACTGCACCAGATAGTAAGTATCCCCATCAAGGAAACAATATAGGAATTGTATCGCTCTATTTCGGATCCTAACTGGACCCCTTCTCCAGTACAAGTGAATACATAATATAA
>JAXCGZ010023255.1:25000-30000 GCA_037179515.1 Halocaridina rubra
ATATATATATATATATATATATATATATATATATATATATATATATATATTATATATATATATATATATATATATATATATATATATATATATATATATATATATATATATATATATAGATATCATATATATATATATATATATATATATATATATATATATATATATATATATATATATATATATATATACCATACTATACACAGGAAGAGATGGAAAAAATATAAATACTGGTTTTAGGAAGCTTTATGTTATATGTGGAAAGATATGAAGAAAAGCAGATTTTTTTTTTATTCTAGGGTTCATCCAGTCAAAGGATTGATAAGACAAACGTTAGGAAACCAGTGTACTGTGCACAAATGTTGATGGTGTAACTGCTAAGTCAGCAGAACTAAAGGATAGGTTACACGACAGTAAGTCAGAAATAACGGGAACTACAAGCAAAATTAAATAAAGAAATAAACATTGTCAGTGTTTGCTAAGGGCTACAAAATAACGAAAGTTGAGAGATATGAGAGGACTGATAAGGGAACAGCCTTGCTTATTAGTGAAAGATCCAAGATATAGAATTAATATTTTATATAGGAAGTGAGTTCAAGGAGTTTATTGTCGCTCGTGTAAATACGGGTTCAGAGAGTATAATAGTAGCTGTAGTATATAGTCTCCAAGGAATCAGCAAAGATCGGTAGACTTGAAGTTATAAATTCAATTATAAACACCTCACGGGAGAGTAAAGTGTCGGATAATAAATACGGGGGATTTAAATCATAGAGAAATAGAGTGGGATTGTCTTGGCTCACAGTGTGAAGAGGATTCTTTTGCGGCAAGATTCCTAGATTATGTTCAAGGATATTACTTGCACCAACAAATTCCTGGAACCAACAAGGACTAGGGGTGGAGATGAGCCATCACTGTTCAGTATAGTATTGACTGATATTTGGATGTTGGTAAAAACTGAATATGAGCCATAGATTGAAAAAAGAGACCACTCTATGTTGTAGATGGAGAATATCACCAAAGATGCTCTTCCTGAGAGTAGGGGAACCGAGAAAGAAATGAGGAAGAAGTGTCTATAACGAGATTTCGAGAAAAATTAAGGATCATTTTGTAGATATTGACAAGGGAACTATATATAACAACAAATCTGTACAGATGTACAAAATATTTCGTGAGGGATATAACAGGATAGTTAGCTACTGCATATACCAACTGTCAAAACAGGAATTATTAATGCCAGAGAGAAATGGTTCAGTGATGAGTGTAATAGGGAAAAAGGTGTGGAGAAACAAGTGTTGGAATAGGCATAGGAAGGAGAAACAAATAGAATGCTTGGGAAAATTACAAATTATCAAAATTCATAATTAAGTAAAAGAAGAGAGGCGGAGAGAGCTTATGAGAGATATTACCAGGAAGGCTAAGAAAAATGCAAAACTTTTCGTAAACTTTGTCAGAGGAAATCTAAAGGTCAAAAAACAATTCTTTAAAGTTGAAGAGAGCAGAAGGAAATTACTTGCACCAACATGAGCCATCACTGCTTAATTCACTGATAATATTTTGGATATTGGTAAAATTGAGCGAAGAACTGAACAATGAGTTCCAGTGGGTATTTAAAGTAGAAAATACTCCACCTCCCTCATACCACAGAGATGAGAGATCATGGGCCAGTATTGGACACTATAATCTTTTCAACTACAGAGATATGCCAAGTGCTGATGTAGTTAGTTATGGAGAAACTACTGAGAAAACACATATTCTCTTCACTTGGAGTCCCTCAACTTTTTGTCAGAAAGACAACATGGCTCCAGGAAGGCAGTTCTATTCTAACAACTACAGAATTTCATGGTGAGGTAAGCTACATCTTACAAGAAAGAAAGGGCTTGGCAGATTGCATATTAGATTTTTCAGAAGGTATTTGATGCAGTCCCATATGTGAGACCTATTAAGAAATTGCAAGTAATGGCAAGATATATGGAAATGTCTTGGAGCAAATAGAAACTTATTTAGAATGAAGGGAAAAGGAGGTCAGAGTAAGACATGCAGTGTCTGACTGGCAAAAGATTAGCAATGGGGCTCCACAGGATCAGTTTGGGCAGCTTCCGTTCCTTATATATAAAAACTGCGGAGCGCGTGCCGGGCAGTCTGGGTAAATCGAAAGGTAGAGAAGTTCAGGAAGACCTAATAGTCAGCATGAGTGGTCAGACAACAGGCTAATGAGACTGAAATCTTCAAATGTAGAATAATGATAATGAGCAACAGTTATGAAAGGCCCATGTTTGGTTACTCAATAGCAGGCGTAGAACTTTAAGAAACAGAGAACAAAGGTATTGGCAAACTTGTCTCCAGAAATTCAAATAAATGGCATGGTAAAAGCAGCACATGCTTTCTTAGCAAACATAATGGTGGCCTTCATGCAGCTCCATTTTAGAGTTCACATTTGAAAAAGCACATGAGAGAAATAAGGGAAATGTCAAGGATATATAACGGAGCTGGTAAATGAGATGAGCTACATCAGTTACGAAGAAAGGCTGAGGGAGTTAGACTTACCATCACTCAAAGCTAGAAGAAAAAGGGGATATGGTAATTGTCTCAAAATTCTTTCATGGTGTTGAGAGCAGGCAGAGAGCGATATCTAGATATGGGTGGCAACAGAACTAGAGGTCACAATTTTTAAGTTTAGCAAGACAACTTGTTTGCAGTATGTAAGGAAGTACTTTTCTGGCGTAAGAACAGTTCATTAACGGGAATTCGCTCAATGAAGAAACAGTAAATGCTAAATCCAGTCATAGTTTTAGGGATTTATATGATAACTGTCAGTGAGTAAAAAATTAAACCGATCCGGAGACGGAGAGTTATGAGCATAGGGGCCTTTCCTGTAAGCACAGGATATTACTTTAACAATGTTATTAAACACAAGGGTAGGGTTGCAAAATTAGCCTAAAGATGCTCTCTCTCTCTCTCTCTCTCTCCTCTCTCTCTCTCTCTCTCTCTCTCTCTCTCTCTCTCTCTCTCTCTCTCTCTCTCTCTCTCTCTCTCTCTCTCTCTCTCTCTCTCTCTTCCTATAAAATGTTGAGGATTCTTTACATCTTGAGTACACGTCATACAAGCAAACTAAGTATTAACATATTTCTCTTCACATCAATAAAAGTAACTAATATACTCTGTGAAATAGGTAAGCCTCATTGAGGTTTAGTTGTCCTAAATAGTAAGGTAGACGAAAATTATCAACTTCAGGGTGGGTTCATTATCCTAGGGACTTGTCTCTCCCTAAAACCTGAAAACTTCACACACTTTTACAGCATAAAAATGAACACGTGGCATACGGTGCTAGATGATTGACAGAAAAGAAAATTCATGATAAATGGCGTAGCAAATACAATGTTATTTCATTACTTTTTCGACACATAAGCAGAACATTGATGTGGCAATGATAACAACAACAACAACAACAACAACAACAACAACAATAATAATAATAATAATAATAATAATAATAATAATAATAATAATAATAATAATAATAATAATAATAATAATAATAATAATAATAATAATAATATATAATAATTATAATAATAATTTTGCAAAAGCTTTAAAAATAGTCCAATTCAAAAATAAAAACTATTATCCCTATAAATGCAAATAAAACTGACTCTTCAGCATATCGATGGAAGGGGAAAAAAAGCAGAGGCCTGAAAACGCTCGGGAGTCGGCATGAACAGGGAGAGGGAGAGGAGGAGGAGGAGGAGGAGGAGGAGGAGGAGGGAAAGAGCTCAATATGGAAATGAATTTGGAAACTCATATAACTTATTCTTAAAGAAGTCACTGGCGGAATTAATTGTGATCGAGAAGGTATGATTGCTTTTCCCACAAAGTCAGAAGCAAGATTATTTTACAGACGACGATTTTTGGTTGTGTGTGTGTGTGTGTGTGTGTGTGTGTGTGTGTGTGTGTGTGTGTGTGTGTGTGTGTGTGTGTGTGAGTGCGTGTAGGGTGTGCAAAGTGAATGAGATTACATTATAAGTAAAGACGGATATAAACTCATTACACAATATATTTGATTATTGCATTCGTGCATATTACCACTGCATTTTAAAAAATGTCTAAAAAAAACTTAAGTTAACACTAACCTAACAATTTACGGGATTATCTAAATGCATTGGGGTTGCTAATCTTTACCAGATCCTTTTTTTTCTTACAAAAATATAAAAAATATCAAAATTTACCGGCCTTACTTTTTCATCGTCTCACAAGGACAGCACTACATCATCAATCTTCTCAAGGATAAAACGAATGATATCTTGAGTCTTTGTCAATGACCCAAATAATTTAACATAATTCCAAACAACAACACAAAGTTTTCACTGAATCACTAAATTCAACAATCTGCAAGCAGTATTAATCAGTCCTTGTTCCACATCACACACAACGAAGCCCCGAACGGGGACAATATTTTCGCGACACAAAAATTCCAGTTAATATGAAGTTGGCCTCCATTCATCACAGCATTACCATTCATCAAAGGAACTAGAAAAAACGAAACCTCTTTATTATTATTATTTTTCAGAAGCCATTGAGGCTAATTGCTAAAGACCCACAAACGAGTCTTCAGTATTTAACTCACAAATGCTGATGGAAGATAATAATAAAACTTACTTCCTGTCACAACTTTTCTTTGCCGCAATCAAGTTTTCCGGCTTTGTTTGTCCACAAAGACCCACGTCGTTATTATTGGCATGGATCCCGGATTATTGGCATGGATCCTGGACACATCCCTACCAACTGCTGACATTAAGGACAACGAGAGCAAGCCCCCCCCCTCTCTGGCAGCTATGGTATGACCAAAGCCTTTCCCTGTTATCGAGGTTCTGGCATTTCCTAAGATTGCCCCATTTGCTCACTGTAATAATCCATATAAAAGCAGATATTGAGGACACTACGGAACGATGCCAGAAATGGCACATCAATATGACCTATATACTAATGGGTACTGAAAAGGCAAA
>JAXCGZ010023255.1:40000-42500 GCA_037179515.1 Halocaridina rubra
GTTCTGACAACTTGTATATCCAATTACAACATGATATCATGCAAGAGAATGAAGAGGCCAGTCCTGCAGGTTTGAGTCAATAATTACATAAATATAATAATATGTTCTCAAATGTGATATCATAGCCTTGAATCTATCAGGGTGGCCGAAAATGTAACAAAGGTACATGTGACAGAGATCTAACGTAATTTTGTCCCCTCCTCCCCTTTTCTTAAAGTTTTATTTCTCCTTTTAGTTTCGAAGAGGGGATGGGGCAAATAAAGAATTTCTAAGACAAATATCCCCCCCCCCTCTTAATATTCGCAAATTCTTCCTTTCTCTGAATATCAAATTATGTCTAATCCAATATTCTTTGTACCATAAAAGGAATATATTTGTATTGACATTTTGCGATGTTATTTTCCTTTTACCTATCTCGGAGAGTCACAGTAACAGTTCTCGAGTAATATGGAAAGAAAATTCAGTCCTTTTTTTTTTATTTACCCTTCGTTGCTCAGTGGGTCAGCTCTTTGCTTACACGCAAGTTTTTACTATCAAGTTTAATGACTTTTTTATGTAATAATTCATTCATTTTGTATTTCATTACTTTTTATATTGCTTAGAGTTGGGGGATGGGTACTTTTACCATATTCGAGACCAGAAAATATGAACATTTTATCTCCCGACACTTTCTAGTGCATGCATCAGCAATGGTCCACTCTAAAAACTGCTACATGTGGTATAGATGTGTCTAAGGCCCGATTTCTTAAACAGTGTAAACCTAGGATACCATCTTGTTAGTTAGCTAGACACACACAAATAGATTTTATAAACGCATATGACGCGGTTCTGTGTATGGCTAGGATCCTCCATGGGGGGATCCTAGCCATACATAGAACCTTGTTATAGGCATTTATGAAATCCATTTGTGCGTGTCTAGCTAACTAACAATATGGTATCCTAGGTTTACACTGTTTAAGAAATCGGCCCAAAGCCACCATTACTTAAACCTGATGGACTCCTCACTCACTGCCCACAAGAGAAGGAAGGTATATTGGCTGAAATATCTAATAACAAACTTTGTACGCCTTAAACTTGTTATCCTGAACCTAAGCTGGGATCTCTAGCCTTTCGATCCCGTGAGGTTAAGACTTGGATGGGATGATATTAGCTTAAATACCAATTTTTTTTTCTTTAAAGTGATTAGTATAGGTCAAATAGCTAAAACGTTGGCATTACAAGGTAACATTAGTTTTATGACCAACAGCTATTTTTTTCCTTAAAGGAAAATATTACATAAATATCAGCACCAGGTATTCTATAAGTAATATTAGGTAAAATACATATAATTGGATTCTTTCATCAAAATATTGTGTTACACGTCTGAACTGGTTTCCCTAAAGGATATTATATGATTAAATGACCAAAAAAAATTTATGGTAAGAGATGATAATTATTTCTGCATATTTTGCTGACTTATTTGTGTGTGTGTGTGTGTATATGTATATATATATATATATATATATATATATATATATATATATATATATATATATATATATATATATATATATATATATATAGATAGATAGATAGATAGATAGATAGATAGATAGATAGATAATTATTTGAAGGTGGAGAGTCGCTGAGTAATATCATATGCAATGTATGAGCTCAAGATACGTTTGGATCTAAATCTACTTTTCTTTACGTGTCACTACCAGTTCCCATTTGGGGGTGGACACAAATGGATTGAAGTGGGGGAATTCAGGCTGGATGCCTTTCCGTCCCGCCGTGGGCTCGAACGTAGGTCCATCACCTCCCGGGTCAAGCACACTACCGGATGATCTACTTTACTATTCAATAATTTCCTCGGTCGGGTCTAAAAAAATAAAAACACATAAAGAGTGTGCACATTTCACTGAATTTTTTCGTAATGAGAAGAAGAGGGCTCGAACTTAGTCAACTGTACCTTACAGAGCAAGTAAGTAAAATATAAATCTAAATAAAATCAAAATAATGAATGTTATTAAAATATACAGAACTGACATAATCGCATGAAAAATCTGTTAGTAAAAATTTATTGGAAAAAAATTTACTAATAAACATACACTTTTGTCCCTTCCATCTCTCCACCAACCAATAAATGAAAAATGGACTGTAAATGTTTTTTTTTTCGAAGAATACTTTTAGATCTGATTCCAGTCCATTTAATACTTCACTGACGATCTCAAGTTCTCTAAATGAAATGTTATGTGACTGGAATATATTCCAATTCTGGAATACGTACAGTTTTTCTTTTAGAATTTATAAACTACATACGTGAAGCAACGACCTACAAAAAAAGTGGCTGAAGCTCAAGAAACGTAATCTAGGGATTATGATTATATACATACATGCATACATACATACATATATATCATTCACACAAACACACACAGAGAAAACAACGAAAAGTTATGCGTAACCGTTCAGTGTTATTAATATATATATATATATATATATATATATATATATATAT
>JAXCGZ010023255.1:47500-52422 GCA_037179515.1 Halocaridina rubra
AAGAAGAAGAAGAAGAAGAAGAAGAAGAGAAGAAGAAGAAGAAGAAGAAGAAGAAGAAGAAGAAGAAGAAGAAGAAGAAGAAGAAGAAGAAGAAGAAGAAGAAGAATTACACCATTACCACCCCCACCAAGACGTATCAATGCTGGAAGACTTTATGGATGGAGTTTTTACCTGGCAAAAACAGGAAACAGCAACTCAGCTTTACCTGGCGAACAAAGCTCAGAATAGACTATATGTATTAACTATTCAAAGGGCGTTGTTCCTTTTCTCTCCCCTCTCCTTCATCTTCCATTCCTACAATATGTAAATGCAGATAAAAAATAATCGACTTATATATTACAACCTTCACAAGACAATCATGTAAATGCTTGCATGGGTACATGCACATAAACACATAAACACGCCCGCACACGCACGCGCACGCACAATGCACATACACATATGTATATAGCTAAATGATATGAGGCTATGAGATACACGAGACAGGATAAGGTACAAATAGTCGCAAGAAACAACGACCCCATTTAGAAATGGCTTAAAGATAAAGACAAAGAAAAGTGTGTGTATGTGTGTGTGTGTATATATATATATATATATATATATATATATATATATATATATATATATATATATATATATATATATATATATATATATATATATATATATATATATATATATATAAAGCTTAGAGAGACAGAACTTGATTCGACCTACAGTTTGACACCATTCCAATTGGTACCTATATCTATAGCTGAGGAGTTGACGGGGTCTGGCAGTTTACAGATACTACACCTGTTGGACAGACATCCCTGTGATGAATAAATGAACATTACAATTCGCTATAAAACAAGGTGGGTTCAATCTCAGAGCCTCTGGCGTGGTAGACACGACTTTAAGCCACGAAATCACGGAAACTCAAATTAATAAGGAATGAAAGCCTAAAAAGGAGACCTGGTTTAATTTTCGGCATTTCTATACAGAATGTAAAACATAGAAATATTAGATATGGGCTTTGGGAGAACGCTATCGAATAAGTTACACCAGAGAGTGCTGAGATGACTGGAGCGTATGGAACGTATGAATAAGGAACAACTACCACGTAGTATGTCAATGGAACAGAGAAGAGAGAGTATAGGAAGTAGGGATATGGTAGAGAGAGCTTGTGAGTATGAGAAGCAAGTAAAATAGAGTTTCACGAACATATTTAGTGATGTAAAATGGGTCAGGTATGTGTGTGTGAGTGTGTGTGATTACCTAATTGTGATTGCCTAATTGTGTTTACGGGAAAGAGCCCAAAGCTCGTATCTTCCCGTCTCCTCATCGGTTCCATTTTATACTTAGTGATACTTATCATACCTGTCCTTAAAACTATGGATTGAGATAGCATTAACTACCTCCTCGCTTAGCCAATTCCAATTATCAACTACTCTTACACTGAAAAAGTATTTCCTTACATCCGGCAAAGAAGTTTTCTTACGAAGCTTCAAACTATGACCTCTAGTTCTAGAGCCAGCCATATCAAAATATCGATCCCTATCCACTCTATCATAACCATGAAGGAATTTAAAGACTGTCACCATATCCCCCCTCAATCTTCTAGCTTCGAGTGATGGTAAGTCTAATTCCCTCAGCCTCTCATCATAACCGAGATTGCGTATTTCTGGCACCAGTTTCGTGGCATGTCTTTGAACTTTTTCAAGCTTAGCTATGTGCTTTTTCAAGTGTGGATTCCAAAAGGGGGCTGCATATTCGAGTTTTGGCCTCACATAGGTTACATGAATATTTCTGAACATTTCCTTGTCCATGTGCCTGAAGGCTACCCTTACATTTGATAAGAATGCATATGCTGCCCTTACTACGCCATTTATATGTATTTCTGGAGACAAATCTGCCAGTATGTTTACTCCTAGATCTCTCTCATTTTCTGTCTCTTGAAGTTGTACTCCAGCCACCGAGTAGTCAAGCTTGGACCTTCTTGCACTTGTACCCATTCTCATTACCTTACATATTGAAGTATTGAATTTCATTAGTCACTTTTCTGACCACTCATGCAGATTATTTAGATCCTCCTGAAGTTCTCTACCATTGTTCGCGTTTTTTACTTTCTTCACAATCTTTGCATCATCTGCAAACATATTCATGAAAGAATTTACAGACTCTGGTAGGTCATTTACATATACAAGGAACAAAAGTGGCCCTAAAACTGAACCCTGTGGAACTCCACTACTAACTCTTCTCCATTCAGATACTGAGTGTCTTACTCTAACCCTCGGTTCCCTTCCTTCTAAGTAAGTTTTTATCCATTCCAAAACATTTCCACCTATTCTAGCCATTGCTTTCAGCTTCCTAATAAGTCTCCCATGTGGAACAGTGTCAAACGCTTTCTGGAAGTCTAGGAATATGCAATCTGCCCAGCCCTCTCTTTCCTGTAAGATTCGGCTTACCTCATCATAAAATTCTAATAAGTTTGTTACTGTTGATCTACCTTCTCTGAAGCCATGTTGCCTCACTGACAAAAAGTTGAAGGATTCCAAGCGAAGAGGGATATGTTTCCTTAGTAGTTTCTCCATAACTTTGCAAACTATGCTGGTCAAGGAAAGTGGTCTATAGTTCAGAGCCGTATCCCTCCTTACCTTTTTGAAGATAGGTATCACATTTGCTTGTTTCCGGCATCTTGGAATCTCCCCTGACTCCAGTGACTTTTTAAATATGATACTTAGTGCCACTGATATTGAGTTTGCGCATTTTTTAAGCACATGAGGGGATATGTCATCATGACCTGTAGCTTTATGAACATCTAAATCCATCAGCGCTTTGCATACCTCGGTGGCTGTAAGGTTGATGTTCTCTAATACCGGCCCTTGAGCTTCTATCTCTGCAATCTGAGGGGGTGGGGTATTTTCTACTGTAAATACTGACTGAAACTCCTTGTTAAATTCCTTTTAAGGACAGGTATGATAAGTATCACTAAGTATAAAATGGAACCGATCAGGAGACGGGAAGATACGATCTTTGGGCTCTTTCCCGTAAACACAATTAGGTAAACACATTTAGGTAATCACATACAGGAACATTTGCATTGATGAGAGAGGACACTTAAGATTTGTTTCAATACTGAAGAAGGATAAATTTCAAAGTATACTGCTAAAAGAGGAATGTATGGATTGGATTCGGTTTTACGTCACGAACTCCCTTTTCTACTAAGGGTGTTGGAGTTAAAAAGGAATGAAAGTATTACCTGTTTGAATTGCTAAAAAATTAAGGAAGGCACACCACTTATTTACTATTGGAAAGAATGTACTTTAATTCTACACTGTTAAAGCAAAAACTACAACATTTAATCGTTACTGGTAAACCTTGCATCTTTGCACTACCTCTAATATCACAGTGCTTTCAATGCTCTTAAAAACGCCAATCTGTGGTCTTCCATATTTAGTGGGATTAAGCAAAGAAAGCGTCATTCAGACTATTTATGTAGCCACATTAAAACCATAAAGAAGCTTGGACTTTCTCATTAGCCGGATATTGGACAATTAAGGTTAACTCTATGACTCCACATATTTCCTCTTTCAGTCAGCAAAATTTTGTCATTTGAAGCGAACTGTCAGTAGTACCTTTGTGTGTGTGGATGTCCATTTATTTTATTATTGTTCTCTGTGTTTATTATTATTATTATTTTAAGTTAAATTGCCAAGAAAGATGACATACTAGAAGTTATGTCTGTCTCTTAGTGTAGGCCACCTGTGTTGTCATTGGTTCTAGGTAGATATAGCCATGATTTGTTTTTAATTTTTCTTCAGGGATCCTTTGCAGAATGGTGAGGGAAAGCTATATCTGTCGCAGTTTTCTCTTATTCTACACAGGCTAATATTTCAATAATTAGGTAGAAATAGTAAATACTCAGATTCTAGAAGGTTGCAACATTTGTAGAGATTCTGCTTAAGAAAAACTCCTTTGATGGTATTACACTGACAAAAGTATAGAGAATGTGTATTTACATTTTATAAGTATTTTGCATTGCCTTGGTTTTACCTCGTTTTCATACTATACGTCTCTCAGTGGAGAGAATTTAATTTACTTTTTTTTCAATTTTTTGAGGAGCATTAATTTTTTTTTTCAAAGTATCTTTATTTACATTGTATGTTCTATTTTTTATACTGTGTTACTTGAGGAATTAGTTTTTTTTCTCTCTCTCGCTCTCTCAAGATAGGTACACATTGAATTCTCGTCACTCTGATGAAATCCACTCATTTGTTGATAATAATTTTTCCAAGAGTTTATTTTTTCAGTCCACTTTTCGTATCTCTTTTAGCCTCTACAATAAGCCATATACTATTTTTTCCTTTATTTATTGAGTTATTTTCATGACAGGAGGGATGCTATCTCACTTTACAGAGCTCAATCTTATTTAGTGAGCCATTTAAGATGACAGAGTCTATTATTTAAGGTACGCTATTATCTTCTCTTTCACCTTCCGTAGAGGTTCGGTCAAAGAGATGCTTTACAAACCACTCGAGTAGCCGAACTTGGATCTCCTGGGTTGGAGGTGGGCGCTGAGCCACTGAGCTACTGAAGGGTTTAGTATTTTGCTGTTATATGGTCATATATAGTCTTCTACAAAAAGAATATATGTATCACAGGAATGATTCCCTCAAATATTTTCATACGAAGTACAGACACGTCAAATAAAAAAAAATAAAAAATAAATAGGTTTTGCATATTCAGGAGTATTTTATACCCTTCCGTTATTCAAACTGAATATGTAAAATAGAAAATGTATGAAACCAGAAATATATGTTCAGTATCACAGGGATTATATAAAAACAATTGTCTCAAAAAATAAATTCTATGAATATATATTATATGTTTGGGTATTTTACCTATGCTATTTGTTTTATATATGTCACTAAGGTGCCCTC